>CM030189.1:5371896-5379396 GCA_017639675.1 Aplochiton taeniatus
ACACGGCCCCGCTACCACCCTCCTCCACGTCAGGCCTCCTACCACCCTCCTCCATGTCAGACCCCACTACCACCCTCCTCCACGTCAGACCGCCTACCACCCTCCTCCACGTCAGACTTCCTACCACCCTCCTCCACGTCAGACCCTCCTACCACCCTCCTCCACGTCAGACTTCCTACCACCCTCCTCCACGTCAGACTTCCTACCACCCTCCTCCACGTCAGACTTCCTACCACCCTCCTCCACGTCAGACTTCCTACCACCCTCCTCCACGTCAGGCCTCCTACCACCCTCCTCCACGTCAGACCCCACTACCACCCTCCTCCACGTCAGACCTCCTGCCTCCCTGCTCCTGGAAGAAGCGGGTGTAGAGACGAATGGAAACGTGTCCTCTACTTTGACCGTGTTCAGTTGTTGGCTCGAAGCAGAACATTCTGCGGCCAATATTGCGTTTTTTTCTTGGCCTTGTTGTCGTAGACCTCTTGACGGCGCGAAAGCGAAAGCGTTTTTCAGTCGTTATTCAATCGTGTTGAGGTCGTACCAGCGCACGCTCACGGCCAAACTTTGTTGCGCACACACACACACACACACACACACAGTGTGATGTCCTCGGTGTGGTTTAGTTGAAGGTTCTGGAGAAGCGGCTGGCGTCGTTGGAGAGCCAGAAGACCGACCTGCAGCTGAGGGCGGAGGACGCAGAGGAGAAGGCCCAGAAAATAGACAAGTACTGGCGCATTCTGAATATTATTAGAGTATTCCTATCATTCATAG
This sequence comes from Aplochiton taeniatus, assembly GCA_017639675.1. Taxonomy (NCBI): domain Eukaryota; kingdom Metazoa; phylum Chordata; class Actinopteri; order Galaxiiformes; family Galaxiidae; genus Aplochiton; species Aplochiton taeniatus. Next base: position 5,372,668 of record CM030189.1, read on the forward strand.
CTGAAGTGTTGCATCTATGTCCTATAGATCTAGATCTATCTCTATGGTCACGAAACGCTAGTGGCGGGGCTTTGAAGGCACTTTAAAAAAATTGCCTGACGTCACAAGTCGGCCATGTTGTAGATGGGGCCGACGCAGTGCAGGAGGTCACGGCCCTCTGCCCCCCCCCCCACCTCGTAGGTACTGGCAGGAGGCCCAGACACTCTGCAGGGTCGTGAGCCAGCGGCTGGCGGAAGCCCAGGGCCAGTCGGAGAGCCTGGAGGTGAAGTACGGCAAGGCCAAGAGGCTGGTGAGGGACTACCAGAGAAGGTAACGTCACCGCCCCGCGCTCCCCCTGGCCACGTCGCACGTCGGTGGGGGATGGAGCAGCTGACGGTCCCCTTGTCGTTCTCCCCGTGCAGGCTGGAGGAGGGGGAGGTGAGGGAGGCGGATCTGAAGAGGGACGCGGAGGAAGAGGGGAGGAGACACCGGGAACTGGTGGAAAGTCTACGGGGGCAGGTGAGACCTGACCACACACACACACACACACACACACACACACACACACACACACACACACACCCCTCTCTTTCTCTGTCTTTTGGAGCGGCCCTATGTCAAACTGATCGGAGCAGAGCGGATTGACAGTGGCCTGAGTAAATGGCTCAGCGGGGTGTCTTTGTGTCCCCCAGGTGGCTCAGCAGGGGGGCGGAGAGTCAGGAGGAGGCGGGGACCCGGTCGGCTGCTCTGTGGACGGCACAGGCTCTGGTGGGCATCTCCCTGCTGCTGGACACACACACAGACCCACACGGTCTATAGTGTGTATGCATTTCTTGTGGCTCTTTTAAAGGGTGTGTGTGTGTGTGTGTGTGTGTGTGTGTGTGTGTGTGTGTGTGTGTGTGTGTGTGTGTGTGTGTGTGTGTGTGTGTGTGTGTGTGTGTGTGTGTGTGTGTGTGTGTGTGTGTGTGTGTGTTTCAGGGTCGGAGTGGAGCCTCCTGGTCCCTGACACCGGCCGCTTGGACACCAGTGCGCACCGAGCCCGAGCTCAGCTGGCCCAGAAGGCCAAGCGCCACCCGCCCTCGCGGGACAAACTCCGGGAGAGCGTCAAGAGACAGGTCAGAACCAAACGCCCCTGAACACTGTTAGCGTCCGGTCAGAACCAAACGCCCCTAAACACTGTCAGCGTCCAGTCAGAAACAAACGCCCCTAAACACTGTCAGCGTCCGGTCAGAATCAAACGCCCCTAAACACTGTCAGCGTCCGGTCAGAATCAAACGCCCCTAAACACTGTCAGCGTCCGGTCAGAACCAAACGCCCCTAAACACTGTCAGCGTCCGGTCAGAACCAAACGCCCCTAAACACTGTCAGCGTCTGGTCAGAACCAAACGCCCCTAAACACTGTCAGCGTCTGGTCAGAACCAAACGCCCCTAAACACTGTCAGCGTCTGGTCAGAACCAAACGCCCCTAAACACTGTCAGCGTCTGGTCAGAACCAAACGCCCCTAAACACTGTCAGCGTCTGGTCAGAACCAAACGCCCCTAAACACTGTCAGCGTCTGGTCAGAATCAAACGCCCCTCAACACTGTCTCAGCGTCTGGTCAGAATCAAACGCCCCTAAACACTGTCAGCGTCTGGGCAGAATCAAACGCCCCTCAACACTGGCAACGTTCATATCAGAAGCGAGCGAGGTCACAAGGTCAAGTCGATGATTTTCTCCCTTGCCCCCTATAGGAGGAGGAAGACCGCGCCTCCCAGGAGAAGGCTCACAGGGACCAATCGGCGCCCGCTCCCAGTGCGGGAGGGGCGGGACTCCGGGGCAGCCGGGGAGACTACTCCAGCTCCTCCTCCCTCCCTAACCTCCCCCCCCGGCCCCCTTCCTCCCTCCTCCTCCTCACCCCGCCAGTCCAGGGGAGTGGGCTGGACGCCGCCTCGCCCTCCCAGGAGAGCAGGAAGTCCAAGAGGAGGTTCCCCGACTTCAGGTAGGGTGGCTCGCAAGGCGGGCCGGGCCGATGGGGCGCGGAGCCAGGCCCGGACCTCTAACCCCCGACTCTCTGCTGCCCCCTAGGGGGATCCGCAAGTCACTGAGCAGAGGGAGGAAGAGCGAGAAGGACAAGACCATCAGGCCCCTGACCAGCGGGTACCCGTACACACACACACACACACACACACACACACACACACACACACACACACACACACACACACACACACACACACACAGTACCAGTCAAAAGTTTGGACACACTTTACCATTCACTTGAATGCAAACGTGTGTCCAAACTTTTGCGTGTGTGTGTGTGTGTTGCTCCTGAGTTGAAGTGTGGTGGGATTTCGAACGAATGGACGATACTCTCATCATTGACGTCTGCATGTTACTACAGACTGGCTGTGCTGCATGTTACTACAGACTGACTGTGCTGCATGTTACTACAGACTGACTGTACTGTGCTGCATGTTGCTACAGACTGACTGTACTGTACTGCATGTTACTACAGACTGACTGTACTGTACTGCATGTTACTACAGACTGACTGTACTGCATGTTACTACAGACTGACTGTACTGTGCTGCATGTTACTACAGACTGACTGTACTGTGCTGCATGTTACTACAGACTGACTGTACTGTGCTGCATGTTACTACAGACTGACTGTACTGTGCTGCATGTTACTACAGACTGACTGTACTGCATGTTGCTACAGACTGACTGTACTGCATGTTACTACAGACTGACTGTACTGTACTGCATGTTACTACAGACTGACTGTACTGCATGTTACTACAGACTGACTGTACTGTGCTGCATGTTACTACAGACTGACTGTACTGTGCTGCATGTTACTACAGACTGACTGTACTGTGCTGCCCCCTGCAGGGGCTCCTGTGGGGACCTGGAGGCGATGGGCAGGGGGTCTCCTACGGGGTCTGCCAGCTCCATGCCCTCCTGCCTGCCCTTTCCCTGGTTCGGTGAGCGGGGCAGAGACAAGGAGGAGAGGGGCAGGGAGCGGCTCCGCTCAGTGTCCAGCAGCAGTCTACCCTACCTGACCACCAGTCGGGCTCCGGTCAGAAACAAGCTAGTAGACTATCGCCCTTTCAAACACACACACACGTGTTCTCGACTGCTTTTACCTATATGTGTGTGTGTGTGTGTGTGTGTGTGTGTGTATTGATTAAGCGTGTAGAATAACGTTGACCGGTGCTATAAGTAAGTGTGTAGGATTGACGTGTGTGTGTGTGTGTGGGTTCCAGAGTGTAGGATCCCCGGTGGGTAGTTTCACTCCTGGTGTGGTGGGCCGTCTCTCTCTCTCTGGACACTCTCACACTCTCCCTTTCTCCTCCTCCACTGAGGTGAGTCTCTCTCTCTCTCTCTCTCCTTTTTTTTTCTCTACACTTTTTTTTTCTCTATTGGGAGGCTACTTCCTATATACGTTCTTCTGCTCACACAGTCAAATTTTCCTCTCGTCTTTTTTTGTCCCCCTCTTTCTTTTCCTTTGTTGTCCTGACTGCATTCTTCCCCTCCTCCTCTCTAGACCCTGGAGGACGACCTGGTCTCCGTCCACAACAACAACCTCCACCAAAGCCCGCCCCTTCCTGAGTGGACCGCTCAGCAGGTCTGCTCCTGGCTGCTGGCGCTGAGCATGGACCAGTACGCCGGGGAGTTCGGTGCCCGTGGCGTAGACGGAGCACAGCTCCTCAAGCTGGACAGCGACAAACTCAAGGTGGGCGGACCCGGGGCCCGAGGGCCGCGTCCCGAGAGTGTGGGGCGGCGTCCTTTACCCGCGGCCTGTCCTTTAAGTTTTGGGTTTGACTTTGACTCTCTCTCTCTCTCTCTCTCTCTCTCTCTCTCTCTCTCTCTCTCTCTCCAGGCTCTGGGCGTGTGCAGCCAAAGTGACCGCGCCGTCCTGAAGAGGAGTCTGAAGGAGATGAGGAAGAGGGTGGAGAGAGAGGAGAGGGAGCGAGAGAAGCGGCAGGGCAAAGAGGAGAGGACCAGGGAGAAGGTCAGCGAGCGTGAGAGAAGGGAGGCGGCGGCGGCGGAGAAGGAGAGGGGGAGGAAGGGGAAGGAGGTCGGGGTCGGGCCCAGCACCAGCAGCCGAACATTGCGGACCGAGTCGCTGTTGTAAGGCGGCCATGTTCTACATTTACGCACAACGTCACAAACCCATCTCCCTGCCGTCTAGACCGGAAACAGGTTCCTCATCTCCCCACCAGCACGTTCACCAGCTGCAGGGTATAGCTCCAGAAACGCAGGGATTCTGCCAACTGATTTGAACGATTGTAATTCAGTCCGAGGACCCATTTTTAGTCGTTACATGAAGTAGTGCTAAAATGGACAAGCGCAAATGTTTACTTGATTCTACCTGGTACTAATACTGCCTTGGGGAAAGTCATTTTTAATGCAAATCTCTGGTTTGAATATATAAGCGTTTAAACAGATTTTAGCCCGTGGATATTGTAATATATTGTATGTTTTGCTTTTTAAAACCAACTGAAAAGTGTCAATGCCTTTTTATGTGTAATAAATAATGTTTTAAACGTAAGGCTTGAAATGCTTCCTGAAAGTGTCCTACTTAGATTAAAGGGAAGTGTAGGTATGGAGGGTAAAACAATTTTATTTTTTATGGCAAGTTGGCACACTTTTTACACTCACGCCCTCATGCCAAGGTAACCTCTCCTGGTAGACTGACAGTCAGTCCAGCACGTTTTTACAAAAGCTTGTCAAATCACATTTACAAATTGAGGACTGAACATTCATTGCAGTTCTGTGGAATGTTGACTATTGCCCAGAAGGTATCTATCCACTTTGTCACCTTACAGTGGATTGTGTTGTATTAGTTGATCGGCAATCAGGAATTAGCCAGATCATATGCATGTTTAATAGAAAATAATAATTACATATTTTTTCTCTTTATGATAGAAAAGTATTGAGGGGTTCTCTGGCGTTTTGGAGCAAGTGAAAGTATAAATAGACAATTTCAGACAAAACAAAAAATAGAAAATACACAGACACACACACACACACACACACAAAATAAACTAGCCACCCCTTCCAGCCAATAATATAAACGGACATTTAAAAACAAAGATGAATTGTGACAAACTGATGTGACAGGCCGGGAGATTTCCCTCCTCATTCCAGTGAACAGTGATCATCATCAAGACCAAATCCATCTGGCCCAGAAAAGTGGACTTTGGATCAAGTCTTGTGGTCATAAAAAAAAAACATTTTTTTTTTGTGTACATTCTTTTCGTTAATCGTTTTCATATTTACAGACGAAAGGTCCACACTGTACAGGAACAGGTCAGGGGAGGGGAGGATAGGGTTCACTGAAATTCCGTGTCCTCTGGAAATGTTTGTGAAGTGTCCGAATTCCAAGATGGTTAGGAGTAATGCTTGTTGTCGTGCCAGCTGGTTATCCAGGGCTTCTTCTCCACATGTTCCCAGTCGTCCTTCCCAGGTTTCATCTCGTCCTTTCTGATCCGCACCGCGTTGTAACTGGGGACGCGGTCTTCGTATTTGGCCCGTTCGAAAAAGCCACACTGCAGGGAAACGGGAAACGGGAAAAGCGGCAATTAGTCGCACGTTGAAAAATACGACACGGAAAGGGGAAAAAAAAAGCCGGGGCAACGAGACGGTGAGCGCAAACATATCTGCGGAAATTTGAGGAAAGCTTCATTTAAAAGTGCCCTGTTCACAAGCTCTGAAAGGAACCTCAGCCGTGGTGCTCTGTCATAAGGAGTTCCAACTGACAGGGCCCAGGGTGCAGCCAAGCGTCTGTGAGAGAAGGAGACAGGCCCCCTGCGTCCCTCCATGTGCAAAGCCCCAGCTATTAGCACCACCAACCCCCCCAACCCCCGCCCCTGTTCATCAGGCTGACCAGAGGCCCCGGGAGAACGGGGACACCGGCAATGGTGGCAACCCCAGAAAGACAAGCTCCAGAAAGACTCAAACACCCAAGATGCATTGCGTTTCCTTGGTGCGGGTGGTAAAATTGGTCCTCAACAAACAATGGCAATTTACGACTCATTACAAGCTGCACCTCCCAGGTCCATGCATGTCAACCATAATCCACATAGCATCGCATCACAGGGGGAAAAAGAGTGAGGGGCTGAAGAGTTTGGCTGGCATCAGCAGTCTGCAAGATGGCATGGCAACCGTGGCATCGGCACTGTTAGAGTCCCCCCCCCCCCACACACCTGCCACCCTCCACCCCCACCCCCACGATGAAGCAGAAACACTGCCCGTCCAGCAGTAGAGACAGACAGAGAGAGAGAGAGAGAGTTCTGCTGCCCTGCCAGTGCCCCCCCCCCCCTCCACACCAGCCCTCCGGGGGGGCGGTGAGACGGCTTTACCCTCCAGCGCTCCGTCTAGGCGTCAGGCGTCAGCCGCTCTTTGTCAGACGGGACCGTCTCGGCTTTATGGTTTTTCCCAAAGAAACCGCACTGAGGAGAGGTAAGGCGTTAGAGTGTGAGTGCGTGGAAATGTCTATGGGAGTGTGTGTGTGTGTGTGTGTGTGTGTGCTTGTGTGTGCAGTGCGGCGCCCTCCTCTCCTACCTTCCACAGGAGGAAGGCCAGCAGTGCCAGCAGGAGGAGCCCCAGCAGGATGGCCACCACGATGATCCACCAGGGAAGCCCTCCGATCCGGTCGGCTTTCCTCTCCGCCGGGAACGCCGTCACCCGCACCTGCAGACCCGGCCCCCAGTCAGACCGGTTAGAGTCGACTCCCAGGCATTGTTTATGTATGCACATT
>CM030189.1:5389396-5391896 GCA_017639675.1 Aplochiton taeniatus
GGATGGGGGTGATGTGCTGCCAGGGCTTGGTGTGAGTTAACACCCTGGCAGCTGAGTTCTGAACATACTGCAGCCTGTCTAGGGCCTTGTTGGGGAGCCCAGACAGGACACCATTGCAGTAGTCCAGACGGGAGGTGATGAAGGCATGAATGAGGATTTCGGTGACTGAGTCAGTGAGTGACAGCCGGAGTCTTGAAATGTTACGGAGGTGGAAGAAGGCAGATTTGGTGATGCTCTTAATGTGGGAACTGAATGAGAGTGTGGAGTCTAGAATGACGCCCAGGTTCCGCACTTCGGATGTTGGGGAGGTGGTGCAGCTGTCAATGACCAGGGTGAGGTCTCCAACCTTCTTGAGCAGTGGTGCTGGGGCCACCACCATGAGCTCTGTCTTGTTGGTGTTTAGTTTCAATAAAATTATATATATGCATATATATATGCAGAAATGTATAGTCTACAATGTATTGCTAGGGGTAGCAGCATATGTTACTGTAAGTTTGTTTGTAGTATGTATAAGTTAGGTTAGCAGCATAAGTTGATGTATAAGTTATGGTTATGGTAGTGCAGAACTACCAGTGCTGCTGTTTAAACTGAGCTGGATTGAGCTAGTCCATGTGTTCAGTGTCCATTCAGAGGGTGTTGGTGGTTTTGACTGGGAAGAATCAAGCTGGTCCCCCCTGGTCCACTTTCTGGTCCTCTGGTCCTCTGGTCCTCTGGTCCTCCGGTCCTCTGGTCCTCCGGTCCTCCGGTCCTCCGGTCCTCTGGTCCCCCGGTCCACCCTCTGGTCCTGTGGCCCTCTGGTCCTCCGGTCCTCTTGTCCTCTTGACCACCCTCTGGTCTTGTGGTCCTCTGGTCCTCCGGTCCTCTGGTGCCCTGGTCCACCCTCTGGTCCTGTGGTCCTCCGGTCCTCTGGTCCTCTGGTCCTCTGGTCCTCCGGTCCCTGGTCCTCTGGTCCCCTGGTCCACCCTCTGGTCCTGTGGCTCTCCGGTCCTCTGGTCCTCCAGTCCTCCGGTCCTCTGGTCCTCTGGTCCCGTGGTCCACTTTCTGGTCTTGTGGTTCTCTGGTCCTCTCTCTGGTCTTGTGGTCGTCTGGTCCTCTCGTCTTACTAGCTAGGAGTATGGATGGTATGGCTGGGCGAGTTGGGCTGGCCGCTAGCCTAGTTGGGATTCCTCCGCGCTTGCCCCTCTTCTGCTTCCTCGCACACCGTTTCCGATGCCTCTTAACCGGGGCTGTGGTCGCAGCTGAGTCTGGCTGGCGAAGTATTCCTAGCTGCTCGATAGTTGTCTCTGTTGTAATGACCAACGCGTTGAAAAATGTGCTCTTGCCGATGTCCAGCAGAGCCTGTTGACTGTACTAAAAAACAAAACACCGCATTCTCGGGAGCTAGGGTGGCCGCTGCGTCTACACGCGCCGCCATCTTGCATCTTGCAGCATACCCCCCCCCCCGTTATAGATATAGATCCCCGTATAGATCCCCGTGGGGGGGCCCTCTCTCTTACTCTCTTACGCACACACACACACACACACACACACACAAGCACACACACACACACACGCACGCACGCACGCAAACACACACACAAACACACACACACACAAACACACTAACACACACGCTAACACACACACAATCCAGCACCTTGGCCACACCGTTATCTGTGTATTTGGTTAAAGCCCTAATGAGATCGAGCAGGGCAGAACCCCTTCTGGCGGAGTACAGAGCGTACTGAGAGGAGCACATGACCTGAGCCGACAACCAGCGGTACGCAGGGCGTCGGGATGAAGCCATGGCGACGCCTACGTGAGGCGGCGGAGGACGCCCCCAGCCCGGGTGACAAAGAGATGAGGTCGCACCGTAACGGCACCACACCGCCATTGACTCACACTGCTGGGTCTGACCACAGCTTCTGTTCATTCACCTTCTTCCATACGAATAATAAGTGGTTCAAAGTGGTGAGTGGTGAGAGTGTGATTTCCATTCTGGCGATATGGGAGTAGTTCCCTTTTCATGAAGAGCTTTTCTTGGAGGTGTACCACATGAGCGAGAGCAATGAATTGATAAGCGACGTATTAAGTGGATACATCCGGCTGAGTCACCACTCGTTCTATCGGTCTTGTGGAGTAGACACAGGAAGTTAGGAGAGTGCATGGAAGAACTGCTTCCGGGTCAAAGGCCACCGGATTAGAGAGGATCCCTGCGTCTACTCCATGGGCCGGCTTTACTCCACGCTGAACGTACGGCATCGGACTGGAGTTTGTCAAGCCAGTGCAACGAGTACATATACATGATTACAAACATGAGTACATGAGTATATGAGAATAGGAGTACTTACATTATTATAAACACAAGTACGTGTCTATGAGAGTCTATGATAACATGAGTACTTACACAAGTACACGAGTATATGAGAATACAAGTACTTACATTGTTATAAACACAAGTAACAAGTATATGAGAATACAAGTATATGAGGAAACAAGTCTATGAGAATACAAGTCTATG
>CM030189.1:5404396-5421896 GCA_017639675.1 Aplochiton taeniatus
ACATCATGTGTGACCATTTCTTTAGGAATAGTGTCTGTAGGAGATGTGTGTGTGTGAGTGTGTGTGTGTGTGTGTGTGTGTGCGTGGACACTATGTATATAGTGGGCTATAGGGATTCCAGGCCAGATGGTGAATCTTGATAACTTGTGTGTAACGCTGAGGTTACCACAGAAGGAACGCTGGGGAAAGAAAAAGAACGATAACAGGGGGATCTGCCCCAACAAGTAGAGAGAGAGAGGAGGAAAGTGAACCTCGCCCTGCTCCTCCCTGCTCCTCCCAAATTCCTCCCCTTCACCTATCCCAACTCCTCCCTATTGCTCCCAAACTCTAGCCTTCCGGGGCTTTTCACTTGCTGCAAGCCCTTGCCTAAACCCTCATTTTTCTGGAAATATGTCTTCACTCCTTTTGACAATGGCTGTGTGTGTGTGTGTGTGTGTGTGTGTGTGTCAGCATGCCTTCAGTGGAGGGAGGAAACTAAGAAATGTTTATACGACTTCTGTGCTGATTCACAGGAAGTCCCTGCTCCTTCAGGACAAACACACACACAGACACACCACACCCCGTTCTCTTAGCAAGCAATCAAAAAAGATAATATACCATGCATTGTAATATAAAAAGGGAGACAATCACAATAGCATTTTGGCCAGAACCCAATTCTTTTAAATAGACACTATTTGTTCTACAAAGAACCGTAGCTGAACCTTTGGACTGTTTATCTATGCACGTTCTTTGAATACTGTGTCCTGTATTCAGTTTTTCTTCTCTTACATTGTAAAATGTTAAATGTCCTTTTGATGCAAGAGTAGAGTTTGTCTACTTTTATCACTTCAATATCCTGTGTGAATCACTTCCTGATCCTAAATGACGTGGTATAAGACTACACCTTGTGGGGCTAGAACAGGAGCCACCTTTATTTGTGTTGAATATCCTGTCCCAACCACTCTTACACACACACACACACACACACAGGTACAAGAACATTGCCAAGGGTCACAGTTAAGCCCCGAAAATGCGACATCATTCCACGGCTAAAAGATAACTCTCATATCCTCTACATTGCATGCTGCGGAGGAGGCTCCCTGAAACCTTGATCGTCGAAAATCCCGTCCAAATCACACGCGGACCCCTTCGACGCACTTTGACCTTCCGGCCCACCCAGAGTCCTCGACGCCTCCGGACGGGGGCCCGACGCATACCACACATTCAGGCAGGGCGGCGTGGGAGGTGGCTCACAGAGATGGAGGGAGTGCTGGTCCAATCGGGTCTCTCGTACGGGCCGAGCCTCGCCTTTATCAAAGCCACCTGTGGCCGCTGGGAGCGAGGAGAGGAAAGAGAGCCGGAGAACAGAGAGATGCTGCCGCTCAGCTATGCCAGGAATTCGGTCGGTGCCGGCCCGCTGGCGGCCCAAACCAACGCTGAAAACCAGCAAGCGCCTCCGCTCCACTTTGACTGTGAATCCGTCACGACACTGAGAGACGTCCTCACCTGATGTTTTTAAACACCGATAAGACGGTTACAATAAGAGGATTTATGTAGTTCTAGGGCAACGCTGAGGCTGTTATGGTTTGCATTGAAACTGCTGGAACGCGTGTGAGATGAGTTGAACACAGTTGTTTACTGACACCTAGTGGTTTCCTCAGTTAAGGACAAGTGAGATAACCTATCTCGTGCAAAAAAAAATCCTTGAAGGTTGTTGGCAACAACGGACAAAATAACACAAACAACTTCCGTCCAGCCTAGCAACACTTAAGCACATAACCATCCGAACAAACTGACAAGGGATCCAGAAAACATGAGTGCAGAATTCAAAGCGAACTTGAGCTTTATTTAAATACAGACATGTTTTACACTGTGAAGGTTTGAGATCATGAGTAACATCCAGTTCAGTGATACACATCCTGTTCAGAATGTTTCCGGTTCATACCCAAAGGGTCTCTGTGGCGCTTAACGGCTGACCAGGGATCGCGTCCCACGGCCTGACTCCGTTCCAGGGCGCCCCGCGGATCCCAGGCCCGGCTCCCGAGGTTCCTCCGGTGGTCACGGGCCGATCTCCTCAGGCAGTCGGGTGAGAACGTCCACCCCGTCTGAGGTGATGACCACCGTGTGCTCAAACTGGGCCGACCTGGGCAAACACAAGCATGGCGGGTTCAGGGACCTAAAGACCCGAGCCCTGGGGGAAGGGGAGGGCGGGTCCTCTGGCCTGCGGGGGGAGAGGTGGGTACCTTTTGTCGTCCTTCGACACCGCCGTCCAGTTGTCCCTCAGGATCCTAAACTCGGCAGAGCCCTCCATGAGAATGGGTTCTGCGGACACAGGACCAACCACAAAGTATAGTTTTTGTTTTTTGAAGATATTTTTTGGGAGGCATTTATGCTTTATTGACAGGACAGTAGGCAGACAGGAAAGTTGGCAGAGAGAGAGGGGAGGTCATGCAGCAACGGGCCCGGGCCGGATTCGAACCCGGTGCGCCTTAGTCCATTGAGCCACCAGGGCCACCACAAAGTATGGTCGACACTCCCGAATAAGCATACAAACCCTTTCGTTTATTGAGTACACTAGCAAGACAGGCGGAGGCCTTTTTGCCCGCGGCTTTCCTCACCACCAGAACAACACTCACGCACGGATACAAAAACAAACGTGCACGGAAAGGAACGTGCGCTGCCGGAGCTGACCTATGGTGAACGCCATCCCCTCCTCCATGGTCATGTCATTGTCGTTCCCTGGAGAGAGAGGGGCGACACCAGCCAGCAGGTTTACCACACGGAGATCGAGCTCTATGCTGACGTTACGGATACGGGCATATACTGTCCATTCACGTGTGCACACGCAGACAGGATGTAAATACGTTTAGCTCACCGTGGTGCCATATCTCCGGATGCCCGTGAAAGTACGAGCCGATGCCGTGGCCGATGAAGTAGGGACACACACTGAAGCCGGTGGAGCGCGCTACCTCACTAAAACAGCACCAGAGTCGGACGTGAGGGAGGGAAATGAGCTTGCTCGGCGTGTGTGTGTGTGTGTGTGTGTGTGTGTGTGTGTGTGTGTACCTGATGGTGTTTCCTATGACACAGAGCCGTTCCCCCGGCCCGCAGGCGGCGATCGCCTCGTCCCTACACCGCCTGGCCGTCTCCACCAGCCTCTGCCCAACCTCGTCCACCTGGCCAATCAGAAACGTCTCCGACGTGTCGCCGTGGTAACCCTCGAAATACACCTGACGAGTCAAATAATAAATAAAACAATCCCCGGTTAGTGGATGGAGCGTGTTTGCTAGAGGAAGTGGGGCCAATTGAAAGGAACTCACCGTCACATCGACATTGATGATGTCTCCATCTTGCAGTTGGCGACTGCAAAGAGAACCAAACACACAAAGAGCGGAGTACACTCCGAGTAAACTCTGCGAGCAGTTCAAGCTTTTCTGATTGGTCATGAAGGAAGAGAGAACAGAGGTCCAGCCCTGTGTCCTCTCTGGTCTTACCTGTCGGGTATGCCGTGGCAGACCACGTTGTTGACAGACGTACAGACAGACTTGGGGAAGCCCCCATACCTCAGCGGGGAGGGGTAGGCGTCGTGTCGGATGGTCTCCTGGTGAACAAGGAAGTCGATCTCATCTGTCGTCATCCCAACCTAGGGTTAGAGATTACGTCAACGGTAGGTGATAGGCCGTAATCGACAATGTGAGGTAGATCCGTTTTCTACTGGTTGAGGAACAGTGTAGTGTTATTGTCGGTATATTGATGCAGATTTTTACCCGCACTCCCAGAATAATCAGTATATTTCAGCATTTTAATAAAAAATTGTGTTGTGACAATAACAGAGGTAATCTGATTTGCCTAACATCCCACAACATTCTGTCATGCCAGAACAGGCGACCTGATTCGAGAATCTCATTCAAAATGTTCATATAATTTCATGGGGCACTGTCCTCATTTAATGGTACTGCTTTCATGGATAGGTTAGGATTTTGAAATGCTAAAGCTGCCTTATTTCTGTCTGTTAACTCTTATTAGACAAAGAGAAAAAGGGATGGCTGGAAGGCAGATACACACGCACACGCACACGCACACTACTCACTTTCAGACTTTGTCCGGCCAGCCGCAGCACATGTCTGGCTAGCTGACACGCTCTGGTCAGGCCCTGTACCTGCTCCTGGTCTTTGATCTCAATGTAGTCGGGCCAGTCTGGGACCACCCCGACACCCACATAGCTTGGCCTCGCTATGTGCTACAGACAGGAGGAAACAAGGGGATGGTGCGGATAGGAAGTTTGTCATGTACCTGTTGTTCAATCGCACTAAAACCAATGGTTTCCAAAAATATAAGTATATACTAATATAATATACTAATATAACTATATAATTAGGTATTTCAAAATACAGATTGATAAACACCAAAAGTAAACCGATAATGTGAAAGAGATACTTTGAAAGTTCCGTTTGAGTGTGGTACCTTGGGCACTGAGTAGGCTGGCCTGACGGTAGCAGGTCGAACTACACTGTGAGAGCTCTTCCACTTCCTCCAGAAGAATCGCCGGTGCTGCTGAGATTCTGCACCCAGGGGGAAGCTACAGCCAGCAGAACAGGTCCTCTGGAGGAAACCCCCCAGGCCTAGAGTAAAGGGAAGCAACGAGTTGTGAAAGAGGAGAATCACATTTTTTAAACTTGTGAGGAGTTCATTACATTTAAATTACTGTTTTTTTTAACGGGCTTCTTCGTCTGACTTCTTCCAAACTAGACAGATCCAGCATGTGTTCATGAGGAACTTGAACTGTCAGCTTGTTTTCATTTCACATGACCATTTAACATTAGTATACAGTGGTAAAATGTATTAACTAAATAATAACTGTAAACAGATGTATGCTGTTCACATTACATTTGCTACATTACATAACGTTAGCTAAAATAGCTTAGAAACAAGTAAACACGTCTATGTTATCCTTGCAAACGTTATCAGATTTCCGCTCCATTATTAGCTCACGATTATTAATTGTCTTCATGCAGTCAGTCGTTTTCATTGTGGACTGAGAAGTATTGCAATGTTTTTTTTACCTGCTCTTGTTGCAAACCTGGCGGCAGAGGGCGCCGCCATATTGGCTGATGATGAACGTCACGTGACAATGTTAATAGTACATGCTGCTTGTGATTGAATTGCAGTAACTTTATTTTGTTTTATTTAAAAATACTTGAAGATGAAAAAAATATTTGTACAGTTTGAGATGGTCACTAAGCTATAGCAAACAGGTTGTAATATGGTATTTAGTTATTTATGTCAACAAACATTGCATGTTATAGAATACGATAATACAATAATATAGTGATAGTAGGTCAAATACATATTCTTTAGATTTTTTTTTTTGCGTAACTACTGAAACCGCAAACAATTTTAGACCATAAATGGAAAGGAATGTTTTTTCTTCATCTTACCATTGCTTCTCTACTGTAATTGAACCCCCTTTGACCAGCCCCATCCCATTTTTATTTGATCCGGACCACTTGAAAGCATGCCAATAATTGACAGTGTCAGTGACAGTAATTGACAGGATAAGATGCCAATACAGTCACCACCTCATACTTGACCTTTGTGTAGTGCATGTGCAAAAGGGCGGGCGTTGTTCAGTGCTCACACAGCGACAACGTGTGTTTCTGACTGCTGACATTCCTTGCACTTTCCCATGAATAGTGCATTTTTTTTGATGACCTGAAGTGGTTACTTTATTTTTTTTTTTTTACCTTTGATGCAGTTCAACGTCTTCCAGTGGAGTAGGCATCACTGGTTTCTTGCAAAGCTATGCTTTCAAAGTATCTACCCGAACACGCTGTGTGCCCTCTATCTGCAATCAGTAAACCACTTGACTTGTATTGCGTAGACAAACAAGCTATGCCTGCTCATCCACATACGACCTCTAATGAGAAGTTTGTTAACGCTATGTCACAAGACCAAAGACAGAAAACAAGCCAAGCAGGCTCCTATTCAACTGCGCCCCATCCCATGGCTAGAGTCCCTCTCCTGGCCGCCCAGATTTGCATGCAAGAAGAACACGTCCTTGCATCACCCATCGGAGACCGCAGAGAGGAACAAAACGAAAAGCAGCAACAGGTTAATCAACACAGAAAAGACGTCTGACCAGGAGTTCAAGACAAACACTGTTCACATTTTCTTCTCTGGTTTTGCAAATTTCTAGTTTTTTTTATCAACGCAACTGCGAGCGACTGCGTCGGCTCGCTACTACTGTACGTGACGTCAAAACCAGCATGGCGGTCAAGGTGACTTCGGCATCTTATTCTCACCGTTTCATAAATCTAGGCTATTGTTGTCGGCATGTTTTCTCTTGTTTTGAGTAGAATGTGAAGTTAACTTTGTTGAGTAGGATCCGTGCTATTTTCTTGAGGATATGTTATCCTTGTAGGCTTAAGCATCACTGGGCTAACGCCCGGTCTCTCTGGCCTTGAATGAACATCCAATTCCGATGCTAGCGCGAAGGCTAGCTAACTAAACCATATTTGTTAGCTAGTAAATTATGCTCTATACCCAAGGCGATACCGAAAAAACAGAACATCTATGTGTCTTGTCCTGCTTTCTAACTTTTACTTATCTCATTGCTTCTCTGCCGCTCATAAACATGCCATTGAACGGTTTGTGTCTTCTTATCAGAGTGAATAACATTTATTACAATAGAATCAGCCCCTAGTGTGTCTTGATTTAGCTTAGGATGGCTAATATCATTAGCATTGCACAACTAAATTCCGTCTTTCTTAGTAGTCGTTGCTACCATTGTGCTAGTATGTGTTTGTTGCTTATTCGGATTATCGTGTAGGTAGGATATCTCGTAATTCAGTTAACGTGCATTAGCTTGTTGTGTACTATGCCCTCTTCGTCAAGGAAATATCTTCCCCCAAAACCATTATGCCGATTGTGTTCTAATTGTACTTCCACATAGTGAATGGGACTTGCGACATGCATATAAAATTATAAGTGTATTATTATGTGTCTTAAGGTGCAATCGTCCAAACGTGCGGACCCTAGCGAGCTGAAGGTGATCTTTCAAAAGGTAAGGTCAAACAAATATACCATCAATCCGTGTCAGGATTTTTTTTTAAATCTACCGTTTGAGAATACATCTGCTCGTTGCCTTCAGTGTTCCTGGTACCAAAATAAGGATCAGACATGTTACAAAACTTTTGCGTTTGTTTATTGGACAGCCACTGACTGTACCATGGGATTTCAATCAGTGGAGACCACTAGGCACAGATCTGAGATCATGCACTGACAACATGCACTAACTTAGTGGAGAAACGACTTGGCATGCCTGAGGCGTTATGCATTGCTAATGTCGTGAGCGTTGCGAGGTGTGAAGGACTAGCAGCAATTGTTAGTAGTGTGACTGGTTTTGGTCGAACCATATGTCTGCAATTGACAATACAATGGTAGATCTTTTTTATTTTTTTTGTAAAGGCTAACTTATTTGGATTTAACCTAGAATTTAACTTATAAATGAATAGGCAGAGTCCAAGTGAGTGGGTTGGAAGTAACTTTTTAATAGTTAACACAATCGTTTACAAAAGACGCTTTGCACTGAATTCAATGTCCTTGATGAATGTTGGATAATGCAGTGAGCTTAGGGTTGTATTTCACGCAGACTGCCTGAACTGCTTAAGTTTCTGACATGGTCCCTCATTGTTGACGTAAAAGTGTGTGGGGCTGTCATGTTGTCTCCACATAACTCTTACAAGTGCGCATTTTAAACCACCTCTGCTGAGTTGGCTTACCTCTGAACTATTGTAACTAAGCAGAGAGATTATTACTATGACGTGAGCTCAACAAAACACACAAAAACAATCAGAAGTTCAGTTGTGGTGCTGTGTTTAAAACTAGCGCCGTTTTCTGCCCCCCATGTACGTAACGGCTGTGTCTCTGCTCCCACTGTCCAGCACGCCAGCGTGGTGCAGGATGGAGAGAGGTTCATGACCCCGGGGGACTTTGTGCAGAAGTACCTGGGACTGCACACACAGATCCACCACAACCCCAAAACGGTCCAGCTCATAGCTGGCGTGGCCGACACCACTAAGGACGGGTATGGACACACACACACACACACACACACACACACACACACACAAACACACACACAAACAGTTTTCCTGTCTTACTGTCTAGCTCACTCTCCCACACACACCCTACGTCTTCATATCATATCATATATTTTATGGCTGATTGGGATATTATGGAGTCTAGCCTGAACCAGTAGTCGTTATGATATCTGTTTAAAGATAAGATATCCTTTCATGGATTTGCAGGCACACACACACACACACACACACACACACACACACACACACACACACACACATTTGATTGTACACCAGGTTAATGATTGTCATGCGGGAGCATTTGTTTCTGCCTCCATGCGAGAACAGTGGAGTTTTAAAAACACTTATTTATTTTTTTTGAACTCTAATTTATAATCATCGTGGAATATGTTTGGCACGGCGTGTTTCCGTTTGTGTGCGTATCTTCTTGAGGCGTGTGATTGGTGGGCGCGAGTGGGACGTGCGGACCGGGCCTCGCCTCACGTGACGCTTGTGTGTTTCAGGGTTCAGGTTGAGCCGCCCCCCTTCCCGACACTCACAGCCCCGGCTGAAAGTAATGCCCTCCCACCCCGCTCACCCTCTCTAGACCTGTCCTCCACACAGAGAAATGCCTTGAAATTAAGAACGCACCCGCACTGTTTAGCCAGCTGACATGCCCAGCTGGTGTAAACCTTTATGCATGAGTAAATGGCAATCGTTAACGGGTAGTGCATGCTGTCGATTGTTCGTGTGATGTTTGGCGAATGCAGAATTTGTGTTGTCTTTCGACGCCGAGGGTGGGGCGCGTGTAATAACGATGCCTTCCCTTTCTGCTTCCCCACTCTGTGTTGCTCTCCTGTTCCACACACGCACGCATGCACACACGCACACAGGCTGATCTCGTTCCAGGAGTTCCTGGCGTTTGAGTCGGTGCTGTGTGTTCCTGACGCTCTCTTCATAGTGGCCTTCCAGCTGTTTGACAAGACTGGGACAGGAGACATCTCGTTTGGTACGTGTGCGCGTGTGTGTGTGTGTGTGTGTGTGTGTGTGTGTGTGTGTGTGTGTGTGTGTGTGTGTGTGTGTGTGTGTGTGTGTGTGTCTCGGCGTGTTTTCCATGCGTTTTTACCGTGTTTGGTGAAGAAAGAATGTCTCACCCATTACGTTGCTAAGCGGATTATGCTCCTGACTAAGCCTTTACACATGGATGCTCATTCTCACTCAATCATACTCTTGCACGCTCTCTTTCTCACACACACACACACACACACACACACACACACACACTTCCTCATTTGGGCATGCTCCACCGGTAGACTAAGCAAACTTTTTGCTGTCCTATAAAAGGATCAGAATACAAGGTGGATGTATTCGCTATGATACAAGGTGAGTGCGAGTGTGTGTGTGAGTGTGTGATGTATTAACTGTGGTGTCCTTTTGCCAGACAATGTGCGGGACATCTTCAGCCAGACCACAGTGCACCACCACATCCCCTTCAACTGGGACTGTGAGTTTGTCCACCTGCACTTTGGCAATGACCGCAAGAAACGCCTCAGCTACCTCGAGTTCACCCAGTTCCTGCAGGTACACACACACACACACACACACACACACACACACACACAGTGTGTATCAGTATCAGTGACCATGGCGGCACCATTCCATAAGTCAAAGTGGACAAATGCCCACTGTGTGTGTGTGTGTGTGTGTGTGTGTGTGTGTGTGTGTGTGTGTGTGTGTGTGTGTGTGTGTGTGTGTGTGTCGGGGGCTGTACAGGAGCTGCAGTTGGAGCATGCGCGCCAGGCCTTCGCCCAGAAGGACAAGGGGAAGAGCGGCGTCATCTCGGCCATGGACTTCAGCGACATCATGGCCACCATCCGGCACCACATGCTCACGCCCTTCGTGGAGGAGAACCTCGTCTCGGTGAGACCAGCGGCCATGGCGATGCTCGGAAAGTCCCGGGGCAATCCCTATCGTTTTCAAGGATAGAGTTATAGAGCCCTGCACGGCTGCCCAAAACTCCAGCCCTAGCCCGTGGAGTTCAAGCCCTAGCCCGTGGAGCTCAAGCCGTAGCCCGGCCCTAGTCCGTGTAGTTCAATCCCTAGCCAGTCTAGATCAAGCCCTGGCCCGGCCCTGAGCCCGACAACGTCTGAAAATGTTCAGCCCGAGCCCGACCCGATGCTCTGCACGGTCAACAGTTACCGTCACGTGCCGTGTACGTGTGTACTTGCATAAGCGATGTATCGGCTCCTATCAACTATTAATAATCAGCTCAATGTAACACTAGCCTATGTCATACAGTGGCCAACGTGTGCTGTGAGCGCGCAATTAAAGGAGAGAACTTAAACGAGCCTGATCTATACAAAGAAAACGGCCCGAATCGACTCCGCCAACAACAGCTACATTGGACGCACAACTTAAGCGCAGTGCACATTTCAACAATAGACTTCCATTGGAATCATTGAAAGTGGCTACGCCAGACGTTAAAGCAGCGCACAAGTGCTCTGCAAGCGGCGCGCAAATTTGCGCAGCACATTCTTTTAATAGACCAGCCTTCTTTTTTAATTTTGGAATGCGAGGTGAGCACGCCCCTTTTTTAAGAGGAATGTCATAACCCATGTCGACATAAATTAAACTACCAGTAGGTAATATAGCCTAGAGAAAATGAATGCATGTTTCCTTTCATCTGCGACGGATGGACATGTTGCCATGGAGATATCTGTCAAAAGTAATTCGGTGCAAGTTATTCAGCTAAATAAACTAGGATAGATGACATCAAGTTAATTATTGAGGTAGAAACATTTTAAAGAATTAAATGTCCCAAGTGACTACCACTATAAGGGCAATCTGAGAAAAGAAGCAGGGTCAGGGTTAGTGATGGTGGTGTTTCTGTTGTCCTCCCAGGCTGCAGGGGGCAGCACCTCTCACATGGTGAGCTTCTCCTACTTCAACGCCTTCAACTCCCTGCTCAACAACATGGAGCTGATCCGCAAGATCTACAGCACGCTGGCCGGCACACGCAAGGACACGTTGGTCACCAAAGGTACACACGCGCTCACACACACACACACACACACACACACACACACACACACCTACTAACGGTGAGCTGTGTGACGTTCACAGACCTACTGACTCCTTTCTCTCTCTCTCTCCCACAGAGGAGTTTGCTCACGCCGCCAACAAGTTTGGTCAGATCACCCCCATGGAGATAGACATCCTCTACCAGCTGTCAGGCCTGCACTCTCCATCAGGGTACACACACACACACACACACACACACACACACACACACACACGTACGTCAGATTATTGACCATGTCTGATGATGATGATGACGAGGGGGGCTGGTGTGTTTCAGGCGGCTGAACCTGGCGGACATAGAGAGGATAGCGCCGTTGGAGGAGGGCTCTCTGCCCCACCATCTGGTAGAAGCACAGAAACAGGTGTGTGTGTGTGTGTGTGTGTGTGTGTGTGTGTGTGTGTGTGTGTGTGTGTGTGTGTGTGTGTGTTCTGGGTTGGCAGTACGTGTGTCTTAAATGGTCTTAAATCCTGCGTGGCCGTGTCTCTACCAGCAGGCCCACGGCGAGACCGACAGACCCATCTGGATCCAAGCGGCAGAGTCAGCCTATCGGTTCACCCTGGGCTCCATCGCTGGAGGTACGCACAGGGCTCACCGCCGCCGGCCTGCCCAGGCCTAAGCCCTCTCGGCTGGGGTGGACCGTTTACTCGCCGGCCTCTTTCTGTCAAGCCGAAGACCTGACCCGTGTGTGTGTGTGTGTGTGTGTGTGTGTGTGTGTGTGTGTGTGTGTGTGTGTGTGTGTGTGTGTGTGTGTGTGCGCGCGCGCAGCCACGGGCGCGACGGCGGTGTACCCCATCGACCTGGTGAAGACCCGCATGCAGAACCAGAGGTCCACCAGCTCCTTTGTTGGGGAGCTGATGTACAAGAACAGCTTCGACTGCGCCAAGAAGGTGCTGCGCTACGAGGGCGTGTTCGGCTTCTACAGAGGTAGGCTTTGCCCTCTGACCCCCCCCGAACCCCCCCCCCCCCCCCCCCCCCTCCCGTCCATCCTGGACACACTTTCCCATTCACATTTGACTATTCACATTTTTGCTTCCTTTTTTTTTTTTACTCACATGAATTGTATTTTAATTTAAGCCGTGTGACGTCCTCCAACATCCACCTTCTTCTTCACTGTTCCTTTGGGAAGCAATACTGCCCCCTGGCGTTGTTTCTCCTGTTCTCCCCCCCCCCCCCCTCCATTCAACCGGTCTCCTGTTTCTTTGTCGTTCATCGTTTGACTCCCATGGTTTTTGCAACTTGTCCTTTCTTCCCATTCTTCTCTTTTCAAACTCTCCCCCCTTTTTCTTTTTTTTGGAAACCTTTTTTCTGTCCGTCCCGGGTTTTCCTCTCCCCCTCCCCCATCTGTCTCCTCTTTCCGTCCCTTCTCAGAACATGTAGTTCACTAGTGCCATGCGTTTTGCCTGTCGTGTCATGTTGCATTTCCCGCTGGACTCAATCCCCCACGATGCCCTGCAGGTCTGGTGCCTCAGCTGATAGGCGTGGCTCCGGAGAAGGCCATCAAGCTGACGGTATGCCCCACCAACCACCGCCATCTGCGCTTTAGCCAGTTAGCGCGCACCACGTTAATAATATATTGTTTGAGGAAGGTTTTTGGATCCCCCAGTCCATCCATCCATCCGTGTCTCCTGTGTGCTGTAGGTCAACGACCTGATCCGAGACAAGTTCACCACCAAAGACAACACCATCCCTGTGTTCGCAGAGGTGCTGGCCGGTGCCTGCGTAAGTCCCAGAGCCCCCCCACTCCCCGTCTGAAGCGCTACACCACCGGGCTGAAAATACGACACACCCTTTTGGTACCAAACCTTTCTCTGTGCAACTAACGGCCCCCTGCTCTCCCCCTCTCCCCAGGCGGGAGGCTCCCAGGTGATCTTCACCAACCCTCTGGAGATCGTGAAGATCCGCCTACAGGTGGCGGGCGAGATCACCACGGGCCCCCGCGTCAGTGCCCTGAGCGTGGTCCGGGACCTGGGCTTCTTCGGCCTCTACAAGGTGACACCATGGCTCTCCTCTGCCCGCCACCTTTCATCCATCTACAAGGGGTTTGGTTCATCAGGGGTCTGAGGATGTACGCTCATGTGTGTGTGTGTGTGTGTGTGTGTGTGTGTGTGTGTGTGTGTGTGTGTGTGTGTGTGTGTGTGTGTGTGTGTGTGTGTGTGTGTTTAGGGCGCCAAAGCCTGCTTCCTCAGAGACGTACCCTTCTCGGCCATCTACTTCCCAGTGTACGCCCACACCAAGGCGGAGTTTGCTGACGAGAACGGCCAGCTGGGTCCCCTCCAGCTCCTCACCGCTGGAGCCATCGCGGGTGATGCAGCGTTCCCTCATGATTTCACCTTTATTTCATCAGGAAAACAGTCCCATCGAGATCCGTAATCTCTTTTTCCAGGGAGAGCTGGCCAAGACAGGCAGCAGCATACATGAAAAACTCAGTGACAGACAGACAAAACCAAAATAAGACAACAATACAAGAGCTAATAAATCAAGCAATGGGTACTAACATTTAAGATAAGTCATAGCCAGGTAAATGAAAAACGAAGCAGAAAGAAACATTATTTAAAAGCATGGGCTTTGAACAGAAATGTTCATTTTAGATTTAAAAGAATTTAACGATATTACTTTCGTCTCGTGGAGTGGTGACAGCCTTTATTCATCGCTCTCCGCGTGTGGAGTTTATCAGAAAAGCTTTTGGAATGCTGCGCTTTGCATAGGTCTCGCTTGTATCTTCAGTAGCGTTTTGACGGCGCTATCCGACTCCCGTTTCCCAGGTGTCCCGGCAGCCTCGCTGGTGACGCCCGCCGATGTCATCAAGACGCGCCTGCAGGTGGCGGCCAGGGCGGGGCAGACCTCCTACACAGGGGTCATCGACTGCTTCAGGAAGATCATGAAGGAAGAAGGCTTCAAGGCTCTCTGGAAGGGGGCGGGAGGTGGGTGCTTTTCTGTCTGTCTGGTTTTAAGATGAACAACTACTGTACATGCTCATGTATAATCTTACATATATTATATGTATATATGTGTTGTTTTCTTATTACAAACTGTACATTCTGCCTAATTCAGTCATTGAATTGGAAGTCAGACTGATTAAACTCCATCTCAAATGTTCATTCCCCACAAGCAAAGTCACATTACGAACAATAAAAGTAATTTTCAATCGGGGTCGCTGATGTCAACTAAAAAGGCATTGCTGTGTTTTGCCATGGGGTCGACTTGTAGTAAACCAAAGGATCTTAATTGAATAGTTACGTTGATAAAATATTCCCCTTTTTTTCTCCTTTTACAGAATTCTGCTAATCCCTGTCCCCTCTCTCTCTCTTTCTCTAGCGCGTGTCTGTCGCTCCTCCCCTCAGTTCGGTGTCACTCTGTTGACCTATGAACTCCTGCAGAGGTGGTTCTACGTGGACTTCGGAGGACAGTGAGTAGAAGAAACCCTAGCCAACGTGATCCTAAATATGGCAGCCTTCTCTTAAAAGTCTATAACGGATATATTTTGACTTATTTTCCGGAGGGAATCATCTACTCCTAAAAGATGTCCAAACGGCTAACTCTTGTTCCCCCTCCTCTCCCTCCAGTCGCCCCTCGGGGTCCGAGCCCACTCCCAAGTCCCGGATCTCGGAGCTTCCTCCCATCAACGCCGACCACCTAGGCGGCTACCGGCTGGCTGCGGCCACCTTCGCCGGAGTGGAGAACAAGTTCGGCCTGCACCTGCCCAAGTTCAAGTCCTCCGGGGTGGTCTCCATCCACCACTCGGAGCCCGAGCCAGCCCCAGCCCCGGCCCCCACTCCAGCCCCGGCCTCAGAGACCCCCTAGAGGCGGGTGTGCCGTTCTAACCCCCTTCCATTCCTCTTCTCTACCAGGGGCCAGACACTCGGATACAAGCACAGAGGAGACGTACTGTACTCACACACATCCAGAAATACTGTACGACCACACACGCACCTAGGGGCCATGTTGTATTTAATGGAACAAGACACACACACACACACACACACACACACACACACACACACACACACTAGTCACTTTGGGGCCATTCATAAGACACTCCCCCTATGGATCAGACAGACAGACAGACAGACAGACAGACAGGCAGGCAGGCAGTCAGACTGCCCCCCTGTCGCTCTAGCCAGGGTCTAGTCCAGTGGTAGACCAGCCCTGGGGCTGGAGGCCTGCGGCCAGGGACCAGACCACAGCCTAGGCTGTATCTCCAGTGACTGCATGCTTCCTCCCCCCCTTCCACCCATTTGCTCCATACTATGTGTTCCTCCTCTCCCTCCCTCCCCCGTAAAACAAACTTGTGCTTGTCCTGGGCACTCCTATTTTCCCATGAGTAGCTGATAATGGTTTTGAATGCTCTTGTTATTTTTCTTTCTGACGCACAGCTCAATTAGGAGCCTCTGGCAGGGCAGCGTGCGTAGGGACCGTTTGATTGGGCAGCGCGATGCACAGGGCTTCCCTGATTGGCCCTTAGATAGGACGTGACTGTACATATTGTAGATCTGCTGTACAGCGGCGTTGGCACAAAATGAAAGTGATTATGTTAGGCCAATGTAAGAAGGCCAAGTTGTGACTGAATACGACAACACCCACAACATTTCTGAGAGGTTATGTCGCCATGGTGACAGTGGAACAACTTTGTGATGCTGTTGGAGTGACGGCTGACCTTAGTCTCTGAGAATCACTCTTACCGATGTACAGATCTTTTCAATAAAAGTGTTTTATTGATAAATGGGAATCATGAGCAGAGAACTAGGTATTAATAAATTAAATGCATTTCAATTCATTCATTTATTGTATTGTATTTTATTGAAATAAATCATCCATATGGTTTTAATTTTAAGAACTTTTGACAGTTTCCTTATTTCAATGGGAAAGGAACATTTATTCAATCTAGTAGGAATAACTAAAGATAAACCACCTTCATGTTTTAATAAAACACTGGATTCAGTCACTTCATAACGGATTGGCAGTCTCAACCACCAACAGTACATTTTAAAAAGATGGAAATTATGTCCAGGGCAAAAGGACTTGATATTCAAAATTGTGAGGTTTTTTTTGTACATGGCAAAGACAATAAAAAATCTCAAAGCTTATCTTTATGTTTACTCCACGTGAAGGTGGGTTAGCTCCTTAAGGGGAAGTAGGACATGTCAAAGAAAGTTACTAAAATAAAGTAAAACCGTTTCTGATACGGAATATAAGATCTAGTATATAAGATCTAGGTCTAGTGATCGGAAAACATCTAGTGTTCAATACTTAAAGGCAAATAAATAAAACGCAGCTTTGTCCGATAAAAAGCTTCGGCATTGGGGAATGTACTTTATCTTTCGGCAGAAAGCAGCACGTTTTCATTACAGCCTACACAACATCTAAAATAAGTGCAAACAAAGACAATAGCCAACAGGATAAAAAATAAATATTGCAATAGTTTATAACTTCAGGAGGGTCACGTTTTTTTTTGTTATGCAGGCCATGGGTAGTGATTTGGTAAGATATACTGATGACATGATACTCAGATAAAGTGACATACATGCAAAAGGCGTGTATGAAGCATGTCACAGAGTCCCCCTTAAACGGAACTCACATCCACGCATATTCTTGGCCATGCATAAAAAAAAGCTGTGACCAGAAAATGTTAATACCCTTCTACCATACAAGCACTCAAAAGTTAATAAAAATATCATGTAAAAGGTGATACAAGTACAAAGGTTTTTTGCATATATAGAGAAGTACTGAGTTGGTTTAGACCTGGGGACAGGACGTGGTCTCTCTGTCGGGGAACCTGAGGCTGTAATCCTAAAGCTACAAAGATAGAGTGGACCTACAGTACACACGGGCAGCCATTTTGGCAATCCCTCACAAAGAACTCCTATCTCTAGCACGCTGTATTGACTTAGCATGAGCAAACACTTAGTCTTATAGTGCTAGAATGATTACTACTTATCACCCTAGTGGATCAATCAATAATTTAGATTGTTTTATAAATACTTAAAAAAAAAAAAAATGCTAACTATTCGACGCTCCACCATTTCTGATGGAGTAAATGTTTACTAGGAATTGACAAGAGGAGGTGTCTACTGTAGCCTGTCTAGCTGTGTGGCTCTCCCCAGACCTGCTCTGAGGTCCATGTAGAGGACAGTAGGGGGGGGGGGGGGGGCTGGAAGCAGGAGGACGGCGGGGCTCCGCCTGTAGTGGTGCGTCGAGAAATGGGGTCGCCGCCGGCGACTACGCGATCAGCCGCTGTGCCGCCAGCTCCTCCCCTTCATCCCGGTTCTCGTTGATCTCGCCCAGCGTCCGCACGAAGCGAGTCCATTCGTCCGGTTTCGGAACGCAGATTTGCTGCGGAGATACAGGAGGAACGCAGGGC
>CM030189.1:5424396-5471896 GCA_017639675.1 Aplochiton taeniatus
CACACACACACACACACACACACACACACACACACACACACACACACACACACACACACACACACACACACACACACACACACACACACACACACACACACACACACACACACACACACACACACACACACACAGAAAGTAAGGGGTCAGTGAAGCCAGCCGCTAACCTGAGGGGACCAGTCCAGGCAGGTGACCACGCGGTTCTTGGACCAGCGCTCGTCTGCGAACTTTCTGTTCAGGACCAGCTTGGCCCCCGCCTGCAGTTCCCTGAGGGAGGGAGAGGACGGAGAATTCAACACGTCAATACTCATATAATGTATGAAAGGAAACAGAAGTGGAGGCCGTGTGTGTGTGTGTGTGTGTGTGACAGCGGCTCTCACCCCTCCTTGTCCTCCAGGTCCCTGCCGCTGTAGTCGAAGCAGACGTCCACGCGCTCGGACAGCGCCCGCTCCACGATGCGGCTCCCACGCTCGAAGAACGACAGGAAGTCCTCCGAGTGCAGCAGCTGCAGCTTCTCCTCGTCCGTCAGCTCCTTGGGGGCCTCTGCTCACACGCACACCCGCCCGTACACACACACACACGCACGCACACACACACACACACACACGCACGCACGCACACGCACGCACACACACACACACACACACACACATTGACTGACAACTCAGAACAAGTGGAAACAATCCCCTGGTGGACAAAGGAGGGTGGAACGTGTGTGTCCCGGGTCTCACCCTCCTCCTGATGCTCCCCCTGGTCCCCCTTCTCCTCCTGGGACTCCTCGGCTGAAGGAGGCGCCGCCATCTCCTCCTCCTCTTCTTCTTCTGCACCAACAAAGAAAGACTCTGTGAACTTTACATTCACGTAGCGATGGCTGTGATCTTTTGAGCTTCCCGTGGTTGTGAGCTAACGACCGTGTATGCGTTGTGTGGTGGTGGTGACCTGCTTTTGGCTGGCTGTGGCCCACGGTCTGGGTGGGCGTCTGGGTCTCCTTGGAGTAGGACACCATCTCTTTGGGCGGGAAGTCCACCAGGGTCACCTTGGCCATGCCCAGCCGCAGGGGCCCCCGCCTGGACGCACGCAAACCCCCGTCAGACCAAGAAAGCGCAACCCGCTCACACAGCCCAAACTCACAAAGTACACACGCAACCTCTCTTACACCACCCTGTTTGAGGGAGTCACACACTGACAGATAATTACAGAAACGTACATACACACACACAAACAACTTACAGGTTATACCTGCCATACCAAACCAATATGTATGTAAATATGTAACGACACGTCTGCTCTCTAGCACAAACAACTGGTATGGGAAGGAGGAAGAGGAGGAGGAGGAGGAGGAGGAGGAGGAGAAGAGGAGGAATAGTACCCCAGCAGCTCGGAGTCGGAGTGCAGTTGCAGAGTGGAAGGGTCAGGGTCCCAATGCAACGTCCTGATACGGCCACCCCACCAGAGGGCGTTAGTCAAGAGGGCCAGAGAGAAGAATTCACAAAGAGAGAGAGAGAGAGAGAGAGAGAGAGAGAGAGAGAGAGAGAGAGAGAGAGAGAGAGAGACAGGCAGAGGAAGAGATGTGCGAAACAGACACACCAAGAGACAGAGAGCAGAAGAGTCACAGAGAGTAGGACAGAGAGTAGGACAGAGAGAGAGAGAGAGAGAGAGACAGAGAGAGAGAGAGACAGAGAGACAGAGAGAGAGGGGGGGGGGGGGGAGTGTTAGTTGAACAGAGAAAAAGCAGCAGGCAGTGGATGAACACACAGAACACAGGTCAGAACTTTAAACAGTGCCCCACACACTGGTCATGCAGGTAGACCCTCACACAAGTTATCACCCACACATGCCCACTCATTTACCATCACTCCCACACTCACACGGTCACACACACACACACACACACACACACACACACACACCTTGGTCCAGTGTTCCCGTCTCCAGAATCCTGGCTTCCTGTCTCGCTGTTTACGGATTTGTTGGAGGGAGACATGGGGGCCGGGACTAGGTAGTGGAATAGACACGTGTCCTCCGTTACAATTCTCAGGGGCTGAGCTGCTGGTGTGTTTGTATTAACGGGTGTGTGTGTGTGTGTGTGTGTGTGTGTGTGTGTGTGTGTGTGTGTGAGTGTTGCGTACATAAGATGGATGGCATGCAGCGAAGAGCAAACCAAGAGGAGTAAAAAAAAGACAGACAGACAGACAGACAATGAGGAGACAAAAAGAAAATAAATATAAGGCGTAATTAAAGACATGCTGAGACCAAGTGACTGAAAAACACAGAGAGCTGTTAAGGAGATTAGACTGACAGACTGCGGAGTCAAAACAAGCGATGAGTGGAGGGAGACCCAAAATAAATTCACCAAAACGGTTATGCCAACACATCATGCAACATATCAAGCCAGCATAGTGTGTGTGCATGTGTGTGTGTGTGTGTGCATTCATATCAAATGGCTATGCCAACACATCATGCAACATATCAAGCCAGCATTGTTTGTGTGTGTGTGTGCATTCATACCAAATGGTTATGCCAACACATCATGCAACATATCAAGCCAGCATAGTTTGTGTGTGTGTGCGTGTGTGTGCATTCATACCAAATGGTTATGCCAACACATCATGCAACATATCAAGCCAGCACAGTGAGTGTGTGTGTGTGTGTGTGTGTGTTCATATCAAATGGTTATGCCAACACATCATGCAACATATCAAGCCAGCACAGTGTGTGTGTGTGTGTGTGTGTGTGTGTGTGTGTGTGTGCGCACATTCATACCGTTGGGCGTATCGGGGGTGATCCCCATGCTCTGGAGCAGGACCTCCGCCTCTCGCCTCTTCTTCTCCAGGTCAGAGTCCTCGTGACCAGCTGACGGCCCTCCACCCCCCTCCCCTCCGCGCTTACCATCGCCCTGCATAACACACACACACACACACACACACACACACACACACACACACACACACACACACACACACACACACACACACACACACACACACACACAGCATTACACACACCTCTGCTGACATTCCCGTGTACTCCTTCAAAAAATCCTAATGCTTTATGTTCGGTTCAGTATCTACAACGGTTATGTATCAATGAAGAGGGTGAGGGAGAGTGGATGAGATTGTAACCCCTAACTGGGGCACACGTTGTCAACGCACATTCTGGCGGCCTCTGCCCCATCAAGAAGCTGTTGGGGTTCTCCCACTCGTTACGTTGCTACATACGTTAGGCCTACTTCTAGCCATTTACGGTACTTTTAATAGCCTACGGAAAAATCATTAAGACACACAAACGTTTAAAATAACATAAGTAAGTGAGGGGTTAATTGAATAAAAAACTTGCGAACTCGTCTGAATGGCTGGAACAACCACATAATTATAGAGAAACGTATTGTGTGTCTATAGGGCAAAAGGCCACTTCTGCGCGCGCATTTTTGATTACGTCAGCTGTAAAAGGGTCTAGTGATGCAGGCCATACTTTCCCACTGGCAAGCCTACACTCCGAGGTTCTCTTACCTAACGAAGGAACCCCAGCACCAGAGCCAGAGCCCAACGTTCCCCATTCCTACTCACATCCTTCTTTTTCTTCTCCTCCTCTTTTCTCTTCTTGTCTTCTCTGATCTGGGCCAGCCGTTGCTTCTTCCGCTCCAACTCGGCTTTGAGCTCGCTCTTGTCAGACATGCTGAGGGGTGGGGGAAAAACGAGAGGTGGTGAAAAAACCAAGCAATCGAGTGTATTTGTGTGTGAGAGAGAGAGAGAGAGAGAGAGAGAGAGAGAGAGAGAGAGAGAGAGAGAGAGAGAGAGAGAGAGAGAGAGAGAGAGAGAGAGAGAGAGAGAGACGAAGGAAAGCAAAACAAAAAACCAGATGGGGCAGTAGAAAACAATCAGGAAGAGAAGGAAGAAGAAAAGGATGAGGACTGAAGTGGATGACCCAAGCTTCTTTTGGTGAAAATCTGATGTCCAAATGTAGCTGGACTTCTACTACGTTTAATATGATTAAAGGCAGGCCTGGTCAGTAAAGTAAGACTCATGTTTTCATTGCATCAGGATCCTACTAGTTAACTTGGGTGATAAGTAGGTACAAGGCCCTTAACATAGATGATAGCCATAGGCGTATCACACTGCTACCATGTGAATACAACTACAGACCCTTGTTTACAATGTTCTCTTTCTTTCTTTTCATGAATATGCGTGGAGTTGGGGCTGAAACGCCATTTTCAGCTCCGCAATCTATCCCAGTCTTATTAAATAATGATCCTGTTTCAAATACGAATACCACCACATTGTAGCATGTTGAAACCACAGGACTGCCATCATGGCAAGAAAAGATAGGGTTTAAATTAACGTTAGTCTCAATTATTGACTTGAAGTTTACATTCCTGCACAATGCATCCGCTTCTGCCAAACTAATGTTAAAAATTGAAATTTAAGGATGAAAGTGGACACCCGGTCAAACCATTCAAAGAAACGGCGTTTAGATCACTTAACTGTGGAGACAGCTTAGTGAATGTTACTGCACACTTGAATCGTATATTGACTATTGACTGTCATAGTCCATTACGTATTTAAAGGTTTATCTGTAGCTAACGTTGGTCTTTCCTTCATAAAATTTTTAACAATTCAGAAATTCGTTGTTCGCTGGATAACTAAACACCAACTAAATAGCTAGCTAACGGACGACAGCTAAAAGTTGACTACCGGTAATTGTTATGGGCTTTAATGGCACGACAGACGGCCCTGAAGAGGCAGCTCAGCTGATCCTGGCTAGCGAACGGGGTGTGACAGTCGGCAACAAAACACGTTTTGTATTAGGAACAAGAACGATATTTTCAAGTATGAATGCAGTTACCTGTAGTTAAAATCAAATTGTTTGCAGCAAGGAAGGAACGGAGACTAATTTACGACGAGTAAACAGAAAGTCGATGATGCTAGTGCCTAGAACTGACAACACTCCAACAGTTACGTGGACGACGTCAGCCAGACCCGATTGTCCCGAAATGCTTGCATTCAACTGATTCAAGGTCAGATGTAGGCTGAGTCTTTGTGACGATAAGCGAACTGACTTCCCCTCGGAGAAATAGGTTTGACCACAGTAAGAATCTGATCCCAAATCTGTACTACTCGGTCCGACGAACACAGGGCTAACATGGAATTGAAGGGTACCGAGATAAGACAATTTCAAAAGATTTTGAATCGCAAAACTTAAAACAGCCACTAGATGGAGCATGGATGGTATTGCATAGATGTTATGAGAATGTATAGACAGGTATTTTGAATATTCTACAAAGCAAAACAATTATTTATCCCAACAATTTTCAATTACCAGAAGGCTAAAAAGTTGAATGGGTTAGCTCATTATTTAGGCCCTTTCAGATAGGAATACTGCTGAATACTAGAAAAAAATACTTGGTTGAATTAATTTAACTTAACTTCTTATAAACAGAGTGGAAATATCGTGTTCGAATGTATGTGCAGAACCTCTATTTCTGTATCTCTATCGGTTCATTCATAAATGTAACATTAGCACATGGGCAAATGTATGGGTTATTATTTCCATGATGACTTCTGTAAATCTTCTGTTTATCAACATTATGGATTGGTAAAGTTATGCCAGCAAATGCTGCAATAGATCTTTTTCAGTTTATTTTTTCAGGTAGAGCTTTAAAATGGCCAACCTACCTTCTCTTTTAAAACATGTCATGCTCCTAGTTTGACCTGGCTGAGTGCAATTTGCATCATGTGGCACTGTCCGGCCATAGGCTATCAAGTCGCATGTATCACATTTATGGTGCAACTTGATACTTTCAAAATAATTAAATGTACGTGTGTGTGTGTATGTGTGTTTGTGTGTGTGTGTGTGTGTGTGTGTGTGTTTGTTTGTCTGGCTGGTAGGTTGTCTGGCAGCATAACCTACTTGATCTCATGTAGACTGCTTATACAACCTTCCTGACTGCATGTAAAAGTCTAAGGCTCAGTTACCATGGAAACCTCCTGACCAAAAATCAGGTTACTCTGAGCAGGTGCATATGAGGTGCAATATGATTATTTTGTGCCCGAAACTGTATTCTGATGCCATCCTACTGCAACAGAAAGAATGGGTTTTCCCTTCTTCTTCTTTTTTTTTTTTACACACCGACACACACACACACACACACGCACACACAAAGACAGGGCGACCGTAAGCAAGGAGTAAGAATCTGAAATTACTTTTCTACTCTAGCCATGGGAAGGTTATCTGATTGCTTGCCACCACATAGCGAGAGAGAGAAAATTGAGGAGGAGGGGGGCCAGGGGTTACCCACAGTGTAGCCTACACCAGTGGTTCCAGAAAAAGGGAGGCTATTGCACTGAGAAGGTGAACATAATGCTTATTGTTATAATGGGCTGATGGGGTGGGCACACTATAGAAGTCAGTAAATGGCATATATCTTCATATAGGTGGCATATTCTGCCTAAATAGCCACATATACTTCCACACTAGATTGTGTGTGATATGACATCTTGTTTTTGATGCAGTGCACCAAATTTGGAACAAAAGACCTCCTTTTTGACCAAACCACATCGACATCTCCCCACCTGCATTCCACCCCCCTCCCTATAGGCAATTAGAAACCCTGCAAACTGCAGTTGACAATCGCTGCCTGTTACACACAAACACACACACACACACACACACACACACACACATACACTATCTATCAAAAGTCACAAGTCTATCAAATAATTTGAGTTGACTATTTAGGCTAATTTATTGTAAATAGGTCGCCAGTAAAAGATCAGACGTTTGTTCAAATTCACAATTTTAGACATGCAAATCGGAACAATTCCCTATTACAATGACAGAACTTTCGGCCATTTTTTGGGGTGTCAGTTGTTTGATAAAATATGCAAACAAAAGCTGATCTCAGGTCAATGCTCAGTTATGTTTACCAATGAACAAGATAACTGCTTTTACCGGGGATAAAATGATCCTGGATCAGTGGCTGTGTGAGAATTATCATGTCCCTAACACGGGTTAGGTGCGCGGCAGCCTCGCGATAGCCACTTCCAGAATCAAAGCACTGCTCGCGAACTGGATGCTGACAGACGCGCGGTCATCATGCAAAGGTTACATTCTGCTGGTTTTAGCGAAGCATATACATGAAGAAGGCACTCTGCAGATTTGACAGTAAAATCAGAAGACGGGATTCGTGCACAAAAATGCACGAAATAAATTGAGTATCGTGTGGCTGTAGCAGGTGGAAGATGATGGATGCAAGTTTGGAATTTCGGATTTTCATGGACGGTAGTGTGTGCGAGCGCTCCTCTCGACAGTAAAGTGGCTTCATGAGTGTCCAAAGTAACAGTGGAAGTGGTGGTGGAAGTTTGGAGGCGACGCCATCTTGGTCGCAGCTCTCCTCGTCCCCAACGATTTCTCAACAACATATAACGGCGACCGCAAAGACCAAGGAAGGTAGCTAGCTTGGAAATGCACGAACGACATTTACTGCTCTGTCTGGGTGTGTTTTAACGGGAGAGTGTAGGATATCTCAGCCATGTCTATCTAGTCCCCGAAAAAATGGATGTCAAGTTCAAGTGATGTCGTGAATATTGGAAACCAAACGTCAGCTGTCAGTTGATGGCCAGTCTAGCAAGCTATCATGTTTGCACACATGTTAAGCTAACGTTAGCTTGCTTTGAAAGAAAATCTGTGTTTGCTTGTATTTTTGATTGAGTTGATACTTATTGCATTGTAGCAAACGGATGTCACCACAACATTTTGGAACACAGTTTGTTACATTGTTTCCTGGCCAACATCCGATTCGATATTGAGACAATGAGTCAATTTATTTCTGCCCCCGCTGCTTTCGGCTTGGATTCAGACCCAGGGGACCCTTGGAAACAGATTGTGATGCCCTTCTCCTGCCAAAGAATGTTTAGTGGGCTAAATAGAAAATTTGCATTAGCTTATGCTAAGCATAACATTATAATTTCCATTCACACCTATACCCTTTTTTCTAGGTCTCCTGATCATTTAATGTGATAATAGATACGTTTTTACTATTATCGAAACTAAGCCGTTGTAAAAGAGTGAGCTGGAGATTGGTAAACTTTTTTTTTACTTTCATAGTGCAACAATCTTAGGACTACAGCAACGAAAGTGTCTTGAGAAGACTGAACATTACTGTCATTCCTTGTTGCTCCACCTGTCATTGAGTAACCCTATGAAATATGGTACACTTAAACTATATTTGCCCTCAGGTGATATGGCAGAAAATTCCTGAAAAGCAGAGCCACCCCTACTCAAGGGGATAGAGGGGCGTAGCTTAGCTGTGGTTTCCCTCCGTGGAAACTGGTTACCATAGAACAGGCCTTGTCTATATGGCCTATAGATATAATAATAATAATAATAATAATAATAATAATAATCCATTGTATTTATTTTGTAGCGCTTTTCTAGGACCCAAATTTGGATATAGTATCCAAATGAATATTTCCTTCCAAGTTCTGATGTAGCAAGCAAAGGCAAAGTTTCCATCCACCCTTCATGTTTTGGGTGTACTAAACCATCAATGTAGATCTCAGTGAATTTACCGGCCTAGGTTTGTCAATGGAGGAAACCAGCGGACTGGACTGACAGCCCGTCCCCAGTATCTGACTGACTGTGTGATTGCTTGATACCAGGCCCCATGGAGGAGCTGCACAGCCTGGACCCCAGGAGACAGGAGCTGCTGGAGGCCAGGTTCATGGGAGCCGTCAGCGGAAACACGGGAGGCAGCACCGGCAGTGCCAAGGCCAGTCAAACAAACACACACACACACACACACACACACTCCTCCCCCCCTCCCCATCAGCATGCATTTCACTTTCCACACCTAGCTGGCTTGAAATGAGATATAAAGGCCAATGGCCATTTATGCAGGCCAATACAAGATGTGGCTGTGGCTTATTGGTGTGGTGGCGCTCTTCTGCTACTGTGTTTAACGTAGCCTGTCTGTCCCGTGTTGTTTTAGGGTCTGGCCAACGAGGGCTCGAACCACAGCTATGGCAGCTTGGGTTCCTCCAGCGACAAGGAGTCTGAGGTAACTCGTCCGCTCGCTTTCCCTGTCTTTCTCTCTCACGCACACACAAAACACAAAGTATCCCAATACTCTAATCTCCTGTGTGCCGCTGGGAGATCGTCGCTCAAACATTGCAGAGTGTGACGGTGTGTGTGGGGTAGCATTGGAGTGTGGGGAGCATGCTATCAGCAGGCTAGAGGATACTGTCTTGATTTGTTCTTGCTGGCCCTTCCCCAATCCCCCCTCCCTCCCATCGGTCTGCCCTTTCTCCCTCTCGTAGTCTTTATCTCTCTCTCTCTCTCTCTCTCTCTCTCTCTCTCTCTCCCTAGAACTCTGATATGAAGAGGGGGAGTTCTCCTGCCTACTCCGTATGTACTCTGTTCTTCCTACTGTGCTAGCGCGTGCTTGGCCCTGTCGAGCCAACGCAATCTGTCGACTAAAAAAAAAGTTTGCGCCTTTGTCTTCCCCTGTCTGTTTTGATAATTTTTTTTGTAGACCCCGGAGAAGAAGCACTCTGAATCGTCCAGGGGAAGGAAGAGGAAAGCCGACACCCAATCAGAGAGCAGTCAGGGTACGAGGGGCACCTGCGTCGCAAAACCAATAGCGTGGGGCGTCATCCCCAAAGTCACAAATGTAATGCGTGCCTTGTCTTTTTCCCCCTGCCACAGGCAAGACTTCCACCCGCGGCCCAAAGATTAGCGACTACTTTGACGTGAGTGCCCTTTTGCGAGGACGTCGAAAGACGTCGTTTAATTTCTCTCGCTAGCCGGTGTGTGTGTGTGTGTGTGTGTGTGTGTGTGTGTGTGTGTGTGTGTGTGTGTGTGTGTCTGGTCACTTCCTGTGAAGTCACCGGGCCGTTTCCTGTGTGTGCTGTAGTTCCAGGCTGGGAACGGTTCCAGTCCAGTGAGGGGCCTGCCACCGCCGCTCCGCTCCCCCCAGAACTCTCACTCGGCCCCGGGCTCCATCGTACGTGCACGCACCACACAGACAACAACCAGGCATGGTCAGACGGGTGGTTTTCTTAAACGCTCGTGGTTTGTGTGTGTGTGTGTGTGTGTGTGTGTGTGTGTGTGTGTGTGTGTGTTTTGTCGCCGCTGCGTCCTGACTACAGATCCGGCAGAACAGCTCCTCCCCCACCAGTCTGTGCTTCGGCGACCACCTGATGAACCCCAAGGTGTCCTCCAGCAAGTGTGTCCAGGTAAAACCCCGCTCTCCCGCGAAAATGCGGAAAATAACGCCCGCCCGCGACCTGTCACACGTCTGCCACACGCCGCTACTCGTTAGATACTCCCACGTCATGTACGCAGTTTGACCGTCTCGGCTCACCCAGCCCCCTTCCTCCTCCTCCTCCTCCTCCTCCTCAGACGGAGTTGACCGGCCTGAAGCTGGCCGCCCTGGAGAGCAACAAGAGCCTGGACCTGGAGAAGAAGGAGGGGCGCATTGACGACCTGCTGAGGGTGAGTGGCGCCCCTGTGTGTGTGTGTGTGTGTGTGTGTGTGTGTGTGTGTGTGTGTGTGTGTGTGTGTGTGTGTGTGTGTGTGTGTGTGTGTGTGTGTGTGTGTGTGTGTGTGTGTGTGTGTGTGTGTGTGTGTGTGTGTGTGTGTGTGTGTGTGCGTGTGCCGTTTGTTAAGGCCACTTCTCACTCCTTCCGTCAGAGACCACTGTGTGTCCTCTTGAGCTTGTCTTCATGACGGACCTTCTCTCCCCCTACCCCCCCCCCCTCCCCCCAAGGCAAACTGCGACCTGAGGAGACAGATCGACGAGCAGCAGAAACTCCTGGAGAAGTACAAGGAGAGGCTCAACAAGTGCATCACCATGAGCAAGAAGCTGCTCATAGAAAAGGTGTGTGTGTGTGTGTGTGTGTGTACGCGTGTGTACGCGTGTGCATGCACGTGCACACGTGCATGTTTCAGGCATGTGCTTCTGTGCTCTATGTGACTGTGTGTGTGTGTGTGTGTGTGTGTGTGTGTCTGCCCCAGAGCACCCAGGAGAAGCAGTCGTGCCGTGAGAAGAGCATGCAGGACCGCCTGCGCCTGGGCCATTTCACGACCGTACGACACGGGGCCTCCTACACCGAGCAGTGGACGGACGGCTACGCATTCCAGAACCTGGTCAAGTGAGGACACACACACACACACACACACACACACACAGAGAGAGAGAGGGGGGCCAACCCCTCCAGGGAGAACATGGCTATGTCATATATTTTACATGTGTATGTGGTGCATCTTGAGTCCAGCGTGCCGCCCTCTGTCCCCCCCCCCCCCCCCCCCCCCCCCCCGCAGGCAGCAGGAGGGCATCAACCAGCAGAGGGAGGACATTGAGCGGCAGAGGAAGCTGCTGGCCAAGAGGAAGCCCCCCAACCCCTCCTCCTCCCCCTCCCTGTCCCTGGCCTCTGCCTCCGAGCCCAAGCAGCGCAAGGCCAAGGTGGTCAACGGCAACGACCCCGACCCCTTCCTCAAGCCGTCCCTGCCCCAGCTGTGAGTACGCCCTGCGGACGCGTGGTGCCCACAGCATCTCTCACTCACACACACACACACAGCCGTGTGATTGACGTGCGTCTCCTCCCCAGGTTGACTCTGGCTGAGTACCATGAGCAGGAGGAGATCTTCAAGCTTCGCCTCGGACATCTTAAAAAGGTACACGACATGGGGCCCATCCCCAGCGTCAGACACAAACAACACCATCTGTTCACTCGCATATGGAGTGTCGCTCAGCGTGTGTGTGTGTGTGTGTGCGTGCGTGTGCGTGTGCGTGTCCGTGTGTAGGAGGAGGCGGAGATCCAGGCGGAGCTGGAGCGGTTGGAGAGGGTGAGGAACCTCCACATCCGAGAGCTGAAGAGGATCAACAACGAGGACAGCTCATCGTGAGTGATCCCCGTAGACGCACACACACACACACACACACACACACACACACACACACACACACCTGTGCACTGAGACCGAATGCCTTCTATCACCACCCCTGTTCTGACCATGTCTGAAATGTGTGTGTGTGTGTGTGTGTGTGTGTGTGTGTCCCGTCAGGTTCAAAGACCACCCCACCCTGAACGAGAGGTACCTGCTGCTGCACCTGCTGGGCCGCGGTGGCTTCAGTGAAGTCTACAAGGTGATGAGCTGCTTCTTGTGTAGAGCTGAGTGTGTGTGTGTTTATTTTTATTTCATTTATTTATGCAGGGTTGACCAACTGAGACTAAGGCTGTGTTCGGAACCACAAACTTTAATACTATCCACTATAGACTCAATGAATGCATATTGCATACTGTTTACTGGAGCTAAAATCTAGTATTCTACTTTTAACAAAGATTTGCTTAAGTTGTTAGTATACTCAACTGGAACATGTGACCAAAACATCAAAACCAATTTCGTATTCTGTCAAAGCCAGAAGGAAGTTGGCGCATTGCATTGCATTTTGGGGCGTGAAACATCTCTTGGCTACTCAAAATTTTCCCAAATTGAGCATCATCCACGAACATTTTCCAAACTCAATTTTCAAATACTATATACCGTTAACATACTGTCTAATCGTTTTTCGTCAAATGCAATGCTGCCATGTTAAGGATGCATAGTGCATAGCAATTTGAACACAGCATGAGTCTTGTTTGCAGCAGTGCCATGTTTACAAGGCAGCGTGTGTGCTAGTTGGAGACTGAGGGTTTGTTACACACGTGTTGTTGGGTCCACGCGCAGGCCTTTGACCTGTTCGAGCAGCGCTATGCGGCCGTCAAGATCCACCAGCTCAACAAGAACTGGAGAGAAGAGAAGAAGGAGAACTACCACAAGTAGGTCCCCTCTGACGTAGAGGCACACTCCCAAAGGCTATCAGCAAAAAACACACACACACACACACACACACACACACACACACATCCGCACACCCGCCGCGATGGAGACCGAGGAGGATTGACTCTTTTGCCTGTTTCCATAGTAACTCGTGTCCCCTGTCCCAGGCATGCATGCAGGGAGTACCGGATACACAAGCAGCTGGACCATCCCAGAATAGTCAAGCTGTACGACTACTTCTCCCTGGATACAGACACGTGAGTCAGCAGACCCCCCACTCCCACTTCCTGGGCATCCGCCGATGGAGAAGAGGCTGTTCTCTCCCAGGTTTCAACCCTCCATCTGGTGTCCCCCCCCCCCTCCAGGTTCTGTACGGTGCTGGAGTTCTGCGAGGGCAACGACCTGGACTTCTACCTGAAGCAGAACAAGCTGATGTCGGAGAAGGAGGCACGTTCCATTGTCATGCAGATCGTCAACGCCCTGCGGTACCTCAACGAGATCAAGCCGCCCATCATCCACTACGACCTCAAACCAGGTAGGACACACACACACACACACACACACACAGAGAGACCTGTGAGCCCCGGCAATGCACTAGGACAAATCTAGGCTGCTGGAACGCATACACGCATCACAAACGAGAGTGGTCACACACACACACATACAAGGGGGGGTTGTGTTTTGTGGGGACGCTGTTCTGCCACGGTCTGACGGCGGTGTGGTGCCTAGGGAACATCCTGCTGGTGGACGGGACGGCGTGCGGCGAGATCAAGATCACCGACTTTGGGCTCTCCAAGATCATGGACGACGACAACTACGGCGTGGACGGCATGGACCTCACGTCCCAGGGGGCCGGCACCTACTGGTGAGACACACACACACACACACACACACACACACACACACACACACACACACACAGCGCCATATTTTGCTCCCATACATACCCTGTTTTCTTCCTGTAGCCTCAGCTTAGTTAGGCCCTGGATGTCGTATTCACGTTTTTCCGACTTTTGTCCCGTCCAGGTACCTGCCCCCAGAGTGCTTTGTGGTGGGCAAGGAGCCCCCGAAGATCTCCAACAAGGTGGACGTGTGGTCGGTGGGAGTCATCTTCTTCCAGTGCCTCTACGGACGCAAGGTACCCCCCCCCCGGGCCCCTTTTAATAAAGACATAGCGTTCAGAAAACGTTTGACGGTCCCGTTCAGCCGCTCCACTAAGTGGCGGCGATGAGCCCGCGTTCAAACCAGCCTCGCTAACAAGCCTGTTGCTGCGTCTCTTCCTGTGTGTGTGTGTGTGTGTGTGCGCGTGTGCATCTTCCAGCCGTTTGGTCACAACCAGTCGCAGCAGGACATCCTCCAGGAGAACACCATCCTCAAGGCCACCGAGGTCCAGTTCCCCGCCAAGCCCCAGGCCAGCACCGAGGCCAAGGTAACACACACACACACACACACACACACACACACACACACTCGCTTGACAGTGGATTCACATCTTAACAGCTCCTTGTCTTGACCCCCCCCCCCCTCCCTTCCAGGCATTCATTCGCCGCTGTCTGGCCTACCGCAAGGAGGACCGCTTTGACGTCCACCAGCTGGGCGCCGACGCCTACCTCCTCCCCCACATGAGACGCTCCAACTCCTCCGGCTCCCTGCAGCCCGCCTCCTCCTCTCTCTCCGCCTACTGAGATTGGCTCTACGACATGCCCCTCCCCCCCCTCGGCCAATCCCGAGGCTGGACCGTTCCAAGTGAAGGAAGGGAGGGGAAGAGGGGTGGGGGGTGCTCTTATGTTTTGAGGTGCTCCAGATTGGATGAGGATGAATTGGTTGTAGAGAATGAGATTGAAAAATGTATTGTTAAATGGGAATAGGAAGAAGTGGGGGGGTAGCCAGAGGCTTCTCGTGCAAAATGTTGCACAGCAATTGTGCCCCTTAAATGTGACTGGCTTTGAGAGTAGGGACGGAAAGGGAGACTTAAAGATGGATGAAGTGAAGGTGAAGAGAGGAGAAAAGAGGAGAGAGGCACACAGGAGGAAGGCCTCTAGCTTGCGGTACACTGGGCTCTTATTGAAGAAGAGGGAAACGGTAAACCCGGATGAAAATGGATGTGGTTTTGTAGTTTCGTAGCTTAAGTCCCCCGCATCCCCCCCAGAGACATTTAGAGCCTAGCTAAACTACAGCTCCCAGCAGCTCTCCTCCGTAGACACCCCCCGCACCTGCTCCCATTGGCGTTCGTTTCGGTCTGACGTAGGTATCTGCTGTCTTCACC
This sequence comes from Aplochiton taeniatus, assembly GCA_017639675.1. Taxonomy (NCBI): domain Eukaryota; kingdom Metazoa; phylum Chordata; class Actinopteri; order Galaxiiformes; family Galaxiidae; genus Aplochiton; species Aplochiton taeniatus. Next base: position 5,439,482 of record CM030189.1, read on the forward strand.
CCGTGTCCCTGATTGGCTACGTGGCGCACTTCCAATTCCTCCCAGCCCGGGCATGAGTACCAAGAAGGTAGAATGTAGAACGTTTGAAAGGGAAAAGGAAGACGTGGAGTCTGACTTCAACATGACAAACGCGTGGAACTGCTTCCATGTTGTCCTGGTCCTGCCTGTCTCAGACCGAGCCACAGGGCAGGAGACAGTGCGGAGCCGGACGGGGCACTACGCTAGTCCTGCAGGACCCCACGGGGCGTCCTCGCCACCCACTGGCCCAGGTCTGAGGCTCGGGGGCCCAATTGCACTTCGAGTCAACACCGTGTTCAGCTGGCGATCAAGGCTGCGCATGAAGTGGGCTCGACCAGAGAGGCGACACACATCAACCCCCCCCCCCCCACACACACACACACACACACACACCTTAAATCGATGTTCACTTGTTCATATTTGACTTTTGTTTGAATCAGGCCTATTCCCGGGTTATTGAAACTGTCTTAATCCGTGTTGCTGTTCAGGTCTACAGATATGGATCCTATGGAGGTGCTGAGCGCTAGGTCAGGATAGTGTAGTGTTCCGTTCGACAAGAGAACTGTGTCTTTTCCGGTCGTTGTGGCCCGAAACAACTTCTCAATGACCTGCCCGGCCTAATGAAGAAGAAGTGACCTGAAGGGTTGGATCCAAATGTTGCTCTTTCAGAGTCTCGGACACAGGACGTCCTCCGAGGGAAAAATAATTAATGTATTGTACATTTTATGTGCCGGAGCAAACCCTCGCCCACTTCCCATGCATCACGTTTAATGAATCTTGCCCTCGCTTCCCAATGTCTCTGTTGGCTTATTTGTGTTCCGAAAAGGGTTGTTTTTATTTTTGCTGCTATAAATGTTGCTTTTAGTTTGCAACGTACGAATGGCGTGCTTTTGAGTTTGCATACTTACTCTGTGCTGAGGGAGGGGGTCCCGCGTCGGGCCCCCTTTTTCACTGAACTGTAGATCCGACCGAGCTATTCGATGGGAACGGGCATCCGCACCACATCAATGTAAAACGGTTGTCTGTTTATTAAATGTCCTAGAATCTGAACTGGCCGTGTAGGAGCAGCATCCCTGTGTACTGTATCTCGATTGGAAAAAAAGGGGGAACTGTGGGACACTGCCTAGCAAAGAAAAACCAAACGGTCTTCTACCTGCAGCACGACTGACTTTAGATTGGACAACTGTATCATATCCTTGTACTTAGCTTTTATAAAACAGGTCTCATGAAATTTAGTAGCCAGTTGCTGGCAGCCTAGCACAGCTGTTGTACCGCGGACAATCTCTGACTCTCCCTAGCCAGGCCTTGTTTACATGGCTGACACTGATGAAAGCTCACACTTGGTGAAACGTGCGCGCCTTCCAAAAGAGACAATGTTAGTGAAGAGCAGTAAAGCAGTACGTCAGTCGAAATCTCTTCTACTTCAGAACAGGGCAAAAAAAAATACTGTACATAGTTTAATGTTACCAATATATGAAACGGTTGAACATACGTAGAGCAACGATTCACTTCTTATTGCTAGTAATGTTTCCACTGGAAGCTGTTTTGACCGGCTGTAAGCGCGTCGTGTAGAGACACCCGTGGGGTTTTGAAATCGGAAGTTCTAATTGGTCCAGCCTCTGCCCACATCTGAACAGTTTGGTTGATTGTGACAGGCATTTGCAAGGCCACAGAGAAGCATCGAGTTAGGCATAGTTTTCTTAGCCGAAGTGAACAAAACATTACAAAATGGGCTTACGCTAGTATAAGTGCATCATAGACAGAACAGACAAGCAAGCAAACGCAGATGGCTACGCCACACACATGGGTCTAAGTAGAGTCATCTCTGAGCTCGGGATACATGTCAGATCTCCTCGGGAGCCACTGCCAGGTCCTGTCATCCATATGCAATAAAGATTGCCTTACAAGTCCTACCCCAGCAGTGTGGCTCACTTCTTTTGTCTCGGTTACAATGCGACCATTTTAGGAGATAAGTCACTTAGAGAGGTCCGAAGACACCAGGAGAGCGTCCTCAACAGAAGACACAATGTAAGTAAGGAACCAACTTCACTGACTATAACGAAGTGCATGACATAACGCCTTTTAATGTTGATGAGGTAGGCTTGTGTGTGTGTGTGTGTGTGTGTGTCAGTCAGCATGGTGCAGAGGTCTTGTCACTGGGTTCTGGTTCTGAATGGACCAGTGCTTTAACGTCCAGCAGGTGGCCGGTGCGTCGGAGGGCCTTTCCCGTGCCCTTTTTCCTCCTCTCCTGTCTCGACATATTCCCAGTGCTCTCACGGCCCCTTCCCACTGCCCCCAAGCAGCTTCCGGGAAACGATCTGTCCTCCGGAGCTGTAGAACAGTGGGAGGTTTCTGTGTCTCCAGACAGGGGAGGAGAGTGGGAAGAGAGCTGTGGAAGCAAGATCAATATCTTGTGTGTTTTTGAAAGATAACAGACTTCAATGTAATTTTTGGGGAGGAACAGGCACATGGGTTACTTTCTAAAAATGTGACTGGGTGCAAGGGTGTTCGCTAAGCTCACCTTCCTGACTTCTGCAATGGCGGGGTGAGTTCCGTGATCGCTTTCACACTTGAAATGCCCGGGACCACGGCCGCTACCGTCGCCACCTGAGCAGCGAGAGAAGGCGTCACCGTTACTCGCGGCAAACGCTGAGAAACCACGGTGGCACTCGGAGCTTGGGTGCTGTTTTGTCTCTCTCACAGGCACACTTGGTGTACTGCCATTTCACACACTCGCACCACCTCCTACTACCCTCTGAGTCTTAATCACACACACTCACTCACTCACAGGGCGTTTCCAGATTCACTCCGACATGAACCTCTGGAGAGTCTGTGTTCTCTGGGGGTCCTATGAGCCGGACCGCCCCTCTCCTTCTCTCCTTCCCTCTCTTCCTTTTCTCCTGTCCTTCCCTCCTGTCCTTCAGCGCCACCGGATCATTCAATTTGAGACGGTGTTTCCTTCTAGGACACACACACACAGAGTAAGAGACTTGTCGAATCATCTGTCTGAACGTGACTCCTTTGCTGAAAAATACCGAGGCACCTGGCAGAGTTTGGACGCGTCCGTTCTTGAGAAGGCGCCGTGCTCCATCGCCCCTCGTTCTCATTTCGCTCCTCTTCGATCACTCGTCGCAGCGGCTGCGCGCCCGAGGCCCCCCTCCCCGGTGGTTCCTCTCTGTTCTGTTTGCCGACATGAATGCAAATGCGTGACACGGTTTGGACCTCCCGCCCCTCCGTGGTATTCCTAGCCCCCCCCCCCCCCCCCTTCTGTCCCGTTGACCGAACAACTCCCCTTACCTCGGATTGGTGTTTCTGGATTGATGAGTCCGTCTGAAGTCCAGATGCAACGTTTCCCTTATCTTTATTTCCACACGTCCTGACTACAGAGAAAGAAAGGAGAGGTACAGACAGGCACAGACACACACACTCTCTACGGGCTGGTTTGGGGGCTGACAGCAAACAAACCTTTCTCCCCTGACACACCAGCGCCCGCTCCTCTCCTTTGTCGTCTGAGGCTGGTAGAGGGAAATAGGCCGGGGATCTCTTGCTCTTCCGGGCGGTGGGGTACCTGACCGAGACATCATCATGGCGAACAATAAAAACTCAGCCGGCACATCATGTGTGGATGTGAACTGGCAGCTAGGCCCTACTCACCTGTTGCCTGTGAGGACTTGGGAGGCGAGGATGGGGGGTTGCCGCCAGAGGGGGGAGGCAAGGAGGGCTTACACTGGAGGACAGGCTGCCTCTACCTGAGCTAAGGGAGGAGACACTGGGGGAGGAGTCTGGGGGAGAGGGCAGGTAGAGGGGGAGAGAGGGGGAGACGGGACATGGGAGAGTAGAGAGATGGTGGGCAGATGGGAGAGCGATTGCTGGGAAGCTAGGCGAGAGGCGTGGAGGGGAGGGCGTCTGGAGGGATGTGGACCGTCGGGGATTTGCTTGACATGCTAGCTTTAATTCCTCGATTTGAGCTCTCTGGATCTCTATGGTCCTGTGAAGGCTAAGGTGCTCATACATAGACATACATTCAATCAGACAATGCAGTGACGTAAACAGTTAGCTGCTGCCAAAAAGGGTGTCGTTTGTTTGCTTTTTACCGTTGGTTCTCACAGAGCAACTCCGCAACGCTAGAGCACAAGTGAACAGTGCCCCTGCGCGAGCCATTCATGACCAGCATAACTGCACGTGATGCAATCTCCTTATCTTGCTCGTGTCCCCCATGGCTAGACGTTAGATCTGAATCAACGAGTAAAATCTATGTCAAGGCAACTTTGAGGGAGTTGCTCATAGGCTGTTTTTGTTATGGTACTTGGTGTATGTCAATAGCAGTGCGTCCGAGTTCTGTCTTTCATCCACCTACCTGTTGTGGCTATGCGTGAGTCTGGGTCCAAATCCATCGAACTGGTTTTGTTTCTTCGCTCTCTATTCATTTCCTTACCTCTAAAAAAAATACAAATATCAGTATTGTTGGTGGACCTGGGTTACCGTGGTCAGCCATATTACACTGCACCTTGCAGTTTCTCTAGTTTTTCATTAACTAGGCCCACGTAACCCTGTTGTCTCGCCGTGCGTAAAATCGCCAAAGACAAGCAACCCACACGGAGTTTGAGTTCTGAAAAAAGGCCCTCGTCTTCCCAGTTGCTGCACAATTGCTGCTGTTTCGAGTCCAATAGCTGTAGATTGTACATTTATAACCTAAATCACTGTGGTCTGTTATCTACTTCAAGACGGATTCCTGAAGAACTTGTGTTGTATGCCTACATTAGCCTTAATGCAACAATATATAAAGGTTTAGTTTATAGGAATATTATATACCCATTGTATTTAAAACCAATAAAATAATTAAAAAGCGTGTAAAATTCCATAGGCTTTATTGCTAGACTTGTAACTGTACAGTATGTCTTGAGAAAGTTGTTCTAGCGACATCTTGTGGCTGCACAGCATGACAGAGCCTCCTGCTTTCCACCCGCTGCTAATTGCAAGGAGGGACAGGTCGACTATTCTGCTTCTTCTGGACACCAACACCCAATTCCACCCCGTTACCTTGCCCTAACAATGGCCTAATAACACTAAGAGTAAATACAGTGGCTCATGTACCTTCTAACTCAACCGCTAACACAGCCATAATATCATAATAAAGTCCCACCCCCGACGCGGTACGGAAGTTTTTTTTTTAAGTTCTGATTATGCATAGAGACGTACAAAGGGACAAACATGCCTAATAATTTCAAAACACAAAACGTGGTGCAAAATAATGCCGATTCATTCATAATGTAGGAAAAAATAAATCAATAAGCAAATCAACACAATCAATACGTGGAGAACTGAATCATCATCTCTTGGTCAGGGTCTACTCACTAGGTAGGCATAAAAAAACAACAACAGGGGCGATGAACAGACCATTGTCCAGTTGGAAAAGTGTCCTAGTGTCGATTTCCTTGCTACTTTGTTTGTGGATGTGGGAAGCCACCACAAAAGCTGTGTTAGCCAGCGGGTTGGGAGGCAGGACTAGATGGTAGCACTAGTCCTTCACATAGCCTGGGGCAGAGCTGGAGCCCTGTGCGGCTGGCCTATCAGTGGCCTCCTTTCCTCTACTTTTCCGGAGAATATGACCGTTTTAACAGCTGCAAACAGCCTGTTGTCCCTCTTGGCAAAATAAATATGAGAGAGAGAGAGAGAAGCGCAAGAAAAGACCGACAGCGAGAGACACGGCGTGTTTTGAGAGTGTAACTTTCTTCCGGGGTTAGGACGTGGTGGTCGTTTCCGTGGCAGCGGGCGATTCCGTGGTGTCGGGTTCCGAGGCGGCGGCGGCGGCGGGCTCTGTGGAAGCGCTGGCGGCGTCGACCACAGGGGCCTCCGTGACGGTAACGGATGCTTCAGGGGGGGCCAGGGGGCCGGAAGTGACCACGGGCAGGGAGACGCCGGCGGGGGGGAAACTGGGCAGCGCGCCCTGGGAGAGGAGAGGGGGCAGCTGGGAGGACAGCCCCGGTGGCAGAGGGGGCAGGGTGGCCAGACCGGGCAGGTTGAGAGGAGGCAGACTGGTCAGGGGAGGGAACGCTATCGGATGGAGAGCAAAAGAAGAGAGGGAAGTGTTAGAATGCATCAGTATCAATCCGATTTGTCCGCCCCCCCCCCCAAAAAGGTGCCGTCGCCCGTGGGAAGGAGGGGTTACCTGTTCCTGGCGGCAGGCCGCTGATGCCTGCTAGCGACACCCCACTGAGGTCTGGGAGCGGGATGTTGAGGTTGGGGAGGTTAGGGAGGGGGGGCAGCGTGCCAGGAAGAGGCATCAGACCTGTAACACACAAATGCAGACACCCACCGGAATCCATTAGTGAAGCCACAGCACACGACAAACTGTAAACATAGGAGGGCACAGGTGACGTCAAGATTTTAAAGTAACCTGCGGTACCATCCCTCCAATGCTAAAAATAAGCAGCAGAGACAAAGTGTAGTGCTTCATGTCCAGTGACCCCTGAAGATAAACCTGATGGTGTGTGTGTGTGTGTGTGTGTGTATACCCCACCTGGTAGCGTGGTGGCAGGGTTGAAGGCTGCAGGGTTCAGGGGGCTGAGAGGAGTCAGAGAGGGGTTGGAGGTGGGCAGCAGTGGCACAGTGGGCAGTCCTGAAGGGCAGAGGAAGGAAAGGGAGAGGGCGTTATAGAGACCGGAGTCCCCGCGCTCCACGAACACCCCAAACTACGATGAGAGAGAGGGCGAGGTTGTGCAGAGACAATGACGGATCGAGGTTTAATACCCGTCTGCAGCTCGCTGGGCATGGTGGGCGGGGCTGTGCTGATTGACAGACCGGATAACGAGTCCTCCAGGCCGGTGGGCATTGCCGGCACAGAAGGGGGAGGGGTTACAGCAGAGAGCTGGACCTTAGCGAGAGAGAGAGAGAGAGAAGGGATTGTCATTCAGGTGAGGTCAAGTTCACTCAAACATGTTCCAAGTTCATTCAAACATGTAATTAACTGTAATGAATACCATTCCTCACTGTCATACCTGCCTGCATTCTTGCATGCACAAAGACGATACTAGCCCAAATAGCGGAGCATCCTCCTCTATGAAAGTAGCTGCACAATACTTGTGTGTATGCCGTGCATTACATTTTGTATCGCCAACCGATAGCAGTTTGACGTCGTGTCTGACCAATGCAATGCAGAAATATAACGGGACTGGCTGGTTGTGTCGTGGGTGAGCTAACCTCAGTGAAGCCGTCCTTTAGTACACTGACTGGCTCGCTGGGAACGGGACCTGGGAAGCTGATCTTCTTGCCCTCCTCAAACGGCCGGGTGGGAATCCGGTGCAGGTAGCCGTAGCCGATCCCACACCCCAGGCTAGGACAGGGAAAAAAGACGTTTGCTCAGCAGACAAGTTTTTGAGTGTGCGTGAGTGTGTGTTTGTTTTTTCACAGTGCAAGCGTCCATACCTGCCCTCCCCTCCCCAGGCACCGTTGGGCGTGATGACTACCTCTCGACAGTTGTCCGTGTCGGTGTTGTACACGTACAGCTTCAAGCCTTTTCCTTCGTGGGTCTCTATCAGAGAGAAGAGGTCCTCCGACTGAGGGAAAGGGTTCAAAGGGAGCACACATAGGGTGAGACAGTCTTAAGTGAGAAGGCTAGTATAAAAATGTTGCTTCGCGAGAATAGAATGTCCTGAGCAAACTACCTCGTTCATGACGGTGTCCGCGCCTATGATGTAATCCGTGTGCGGCCGCAAGCCGGCCAGGGCTGCGGGAGAGTTAGGCTCCACTTCCTGAACGGGACAAAAGGAGAACGGCTCTTTAAAATGGTCAAGAGCGCTTCAAAAAGACATCACATGACATGCTAGTAAGAAAACGTCACGGGCCACTAACCAGCACATGCCAGACATTCTCGTTGGCCCCTTCAAAACTGCAGAAGCGAATGGAGACGCCTAGCAGGCCCTGGCCCCCCCACAGATTGCTAGGGGTGACCGTGGACTCCCTGAGCTCCAGGGTCTTAGACGAGTAGACCAGCATTCTGACAGGCTTCTCCACACTGGCCTTCAGCAAGTCCTTCAGGGTGTCATTGTCTTTGTTCTGGGCGAGAGGGGAGATTCTGGTTTTAGACTTGGACTGAGAGACAGGCCAGATTATTTTTGACAACCATTACACCTTGCTAACAGATGCTGCATTCCTAAGCTTTGTTCATCAAACAACATCACTCCGCTTACCAGTCTGGTGTTATTGATGGAGACAATGAAGTCAAAGAAAGGCTCAAGTCCTGCTCGATGTCCGGGCGAGTTTTCCTGAACCTAGGGGCGAAAGATCCGTTAGCAACCACATATAGCAACGAGATAGGCAAGTGGTTACTGCCATGTTTATTAAAAAAACTGTTAAATTAAAAGACGGCTCGTGTGGCTCTACGAATCCTTGATCATGAGTAGAAAGTTACTAGGTCCGTCAGTTAAATGTCCACACCCAAATTTGACAACAAGTTTGTACCAATCAGTATCATTAGCTTACAAGTGACAACTATATTGTTGGCTAGCTAACTAGTTTGTAATAGGAGCTAGTTACGAGCAACCAAAGTTTGTTTCAGTCGCAGCCAGGCTAACCTTACGACAAAGAATATAGGTTTAACCAACTTAGCAAGAAAACGCTAGTAGCATATCAACTGCAAATTACATCTGTAGTCTAGAGTAGAAGCTAGCAATAGCGTTAATTTGCCTGGCCGTTAACGTTAGCTAGCTTGTGAATGTGATGACAGTAATCTAGACATAGCTCAAGACAGTAACGTTACTGGTAGAAAACCAATGCAATGTTGTGAATCAGCCAGACACGAAAGAGGGCCACGCATTTCATCACCAACAGGCCTGTTAACAAGAGAGCAGGGAATCCTGCTAGTAGTGTAGATCAGGGAGCGGCGCCCTTCACTGAAGGCTTCAGCTGGGAGATGATTGAAGCTAGCTTAAGCAGCTATCTTGCAACGTAACGTAATGATAGCAAAGCTAGTTAGCTTAAGTTAGCTTTAGTTAGCTGTGTAGTATTAAACCTTATAACACACCCGAAGCACATGGTAGCCTTCGGAGCCGCCTCCTGGTATCTCCACACTTTGTGATCCCCCCATGACAGCGCTGGTCTGTACGTTTAACGATTTTATAACAAATATTCCACCTTAAACTATCTATGTCTAGCTAACAAGCTTCACCGGGTACACGTCGCCAGCTGAACTGTGCGCTTGCGCTGTTACGTGGCAGGAAACAGGTTTCCTGATGCTTGAACGCTTAATTGGAGGTGTCTGGGATAGTACAGCTCCATAACATTTTAATACATTTTACACTGTTATAACAATCTAAATTTAAACATTAAATGCAGATAAATAAACTGGATAAACTGGGAAAAGTAGCTTAACAGGAAGTAAAAGTGAATTATTGCAACCATGACCTCTTGGCTACATAATGGAGTTAGAATAGCGTATCCAGCGGTTTACAAAATACACTGATCAATCATCAGCTGTGAAGTGAAGTAATGTATTTCAGGGGGTAAAAAGCGTCATTACAATTGCAAAAAGTATGCTTGTAGTAGTATTTGAATTAGCTTGCAGTATCGAGTTGAATCTATTTGCTAACTTCCATTCAGTACTTAAATCATATTGTGGAGACAGTCATTGGCCACCAGGGGGAAGTGAAACATCATAATCTCTTACTTGGCGATACGTTGAGACAGGAGACGTCTAAGCTGGGGGAGGAGGAGGAGCGGAAAAGTGAAGAGAGAAAAGGAGAAGAGAGCGGAGGAGAAACACCGAGCACAGCCAATCAGACAGGGCTAGACAGAAAGCTGTGTGCGTGCGTGCGTGCATGTGTGCGTGCTTGCGTGCATGTGTGCGTGTGAGTGATAAAATGGAACCACTGAATACATACAACTGCAGAGCTGTGTACTCAATATCAACTCCTGTGCTTGTGTGCACGAGCACTTCCCAAAGAAAGACTCTGAATTCCGTTGAATTCAATTGACTTTATTATATACTTTTTTTTTAGAGCTAGTATGACATTTTGTATATGATTGTGTTAAAGTGCCTAAAACAACATCTTAGGAAATATCCTCTCACTCCTGGTTTTTGTCAAAACCGCGTTGGTCACATATATAGGATTTGTTGGTCACAAAGTACACGTTATTATAAATATCATTTATGCAAGTGTGCCGTTTACATAATAATGTGGTCCCTAAATACCATGAATACATTGTCAACATAACGCTTACATTACTTGTAGTACACATCCATTTACAATGGAAGAAATAAAGGTGGAGATTGTGCAAAAACATTGACTGGCAACCTCATATACCAAGATAATCCAGTTGCAAAATATTAAGGGTACATGTAATATGTATTCCAATAAATACCTCATGTTAATACATATATTACAGTAAATCTATAAGCAACAAAGCGGGTGATCCTATTTTCGGGGTCTGTAGAGGAGAGTACTGTAGGTTTCCACAGCTAGACGCCCTTTGCATCCTTGTGCTTTTCGCTGAAGCAATGACCAGGTTGGCCATTTTATCCATCATAGACTATAATCTCATCAGAGCAGTCAATCAGTCCTTTCACACATTCAGTCAGAGAGACTCAGACAATCGCGGAACCAGCACATCTTATGAATTGCATTGATGTTCTTGTTCCAAGAAATAGCCTTCCCCACTCCCACCTATGCTCCGCTAAGGGGAAAGGGGCTGGCTACTTAGTGTTCCCAATTCTCTTTCTTTGGCTGACACATATTCACTAAAGATAACTAACATTACGTTTACGTAGATTACATTTTCAAACATATATTATTGATGGAAAATCATTCCAGACACATCATAAGGTACCTCACTTTGAAAACAGCGATAATAAATAAATCTTAATTTTCTTTATACCTATGAATATATATATATATGCATTTACATCAACATTAGTATTTGATTATCATTGTAAACACCTATCACGTTTGTTTCACGAGCCAGCGTTCCATTGAGAAGAGAGCGAGGATCAGTTTACCCTCAGTCAGAACTAATCTCTACCCCTAAGGAGGAAAATGATCGCTGATCACAGCTCAAACTGTACACTCAACCACACACATGCACACACACACTGCTCTCTTCATTCTGTTTGCAACACGCACTAGGAGTCAGGGCATACGTTTCGGCTGAAATGTCAATGCTGCCGATCTACATCTTTATACAACACTGAGCACCAATATTTGTCATCCATGAATGATACGATTAAATCAATAAATACTGTGTAGTATCAACACAGCGTAGAGGGACATACTTTCATCCCTTACCTATTTTCCGTTGGTCCGAGTATTAGTGCGCAAACACACGCATACACACACTCCTTCCTGCAAAGGTGTGTCCTTTATCACTATGTTCACAGACTATTGTTAAAGGACTAGAGGACTGACCGGCAAGACACAGGACGCTACGACACACACACACACACACACACACACACACACACACACACACACATTTAGTAACACATTAGTAACACACTAGACCCAGGGGGGCGGTCCCAGGACATCAGACTGGGTTGCCCCTTCCTGCTTGCAGGGGGGAACCATGGGGGACATTAGTTAGCTAGTGTCAGAATTTGGGCCGTGGGCCTACAGGTCGTGGCCCATCCTCTCGATCTCGTCGATCAGGAAGTCGATATCGGACATGGTGGCCGCCGGGTTGGAGATGACCATGCGGAAGAAGTTGACCTTCTGTCCTTGGGGCTGGTAGCCCACCATGGTGGTGCCGGACTCCATCATCATGGCCTTGATCCGAGGGGCCACCTGCAGGCGGAGGGGAGACAGGTGTTGAATTTTAAAATCACTCGAGTCACTCGCTCGACACTGACGAACATGTGGTTTCACTTCTTTTGCATGGTGAAGGAAGCAGGACTTAAGTCTTGCGAGATCAGCCAGGTTTTACAAAGCTAAGAGGAACAAGCTGCCATCCTACAAGGGATTTCCCCTCAGTCAACAACGTCATGCGATAATAATGAAAAACTTCAAAGCGGGGCTTGGCATGCGCCGTGCGAGCCGACTCACTCTGTGGAGTTTCTCCCGTCTTTCTTCACTGGGGGGCATGGCTCTCAGACTGGGGGGGATGTACCAGAAACACACGTTGGTGTGCTGGGGCTAAGGGAATGGAAGACAACCACCGTTAACACATCCTCTGGTACCGATTTACATATGCACCGTTAGTACTGAGATAGGCTGCTGTTGAAAGAAGGAAGAAGGCAGGAAAGAGAGAACGAAAAAAAGAAAGACAGAAGACAGAGAGAGGATGGAAAAAGAGGCTGGAAGAAGGGAGTGTTGAATTGAGAAGATGCAAGTGCGGCGCACCTCTCCCTGGAACACCATCTCATATCCCTCGCGGTCCTTGATCTTATTGTAGAGGTACTCAGACAGCCCCAAGCACCGGTCGATGTGCTGCTCAAATCCTATGGTGCCCTGCAGAGCCCAAAAGCACGGCTCCTCGTTAACAAATGCTAATCATGACACATCTTTCTGTCATCTTTGGTAGGTGGTTGTGAGAGCATTGCTGTGTCGTGTGTGCGTATGTGTGCGTACGTACGTGTGTGTGTGTGTGTGTGCGTTTGTGTGACTGAGTGTGTGTGTGTGGGTGCGTGTGTGTCACCTTGGCCTTCCACATAAGCCAGAACTTGAAGATGTCGACGTGTCGGCCACACTGGATGGCTTTGTCGCCCGTGTCATAGCTGACGTCGTACTGCTTGTCAGGCTGGAACAGGTAGCCTGCGCACATGGAGTTACAGCCAGCCAGGATACCCTGCCACGCAAACACACACAGTCTGTATAAACACTGAGGCAGACACTGAAAAGAGAAAGGACGGGTGTATCTTTCTGTGAGTGTGTGTGTGTGTGTGTGTGTGTGTGTGTGTGTGTGTGTGTGTGTGTGTGTGTGTGTGTGCGCGTGGTTGTGTGCGAGTGCGAGTGTGAGTGTGTGTGTGAGTGTGTGCCAGTACCTTCTCTCTGACCAGGATAGCAGAACACTGCAGGGGCACGCCCATCATCTTGTGAGGGTTCCAAGTGACTGAGTTGGCCCTGCAGAGCAAGAAGAAGAACTGACTTCAGACGGAGGACTTTTAATCAACGCAAACCAACGAGCTCCTAGCGTATAATGTATAGGTGTGTATGATTTGAGTGTGTGTGCATGTTTGTGTGCGCTTGTGTGTGTGTGCGTACCTCTCAACCCCGTCCAGCTTGTGGCGATGCTTCCTGGACATCAGCAGACCACCTCCCCAAGCCCCCTGTGGGAAACACACACACACACACACACTCCGCCGTTACACCAACACCCTGCGTCGTCAACACATCACTCCTCTACAGTGACGTATCACACCCTATAGACACACGCGCGCGCGTCACTCACGTCGACGTGGAGCCACAGGTTGTACTTCTCACAGATGTCGGCGATCGCGTGGATGGGGTCGAAGGCGCCGTAGACGGTGGAGCCGGCGGTGGCGTTGACGAACAGCGGCACGTAGCCCTGCAAGCACGGAGCGACAGAGCACAGGGATTAGAGGGACGGAGGGGCGAGAGGGACAGAGGGGTGAGAGGGACAGAGGGGTGAGAGGGACAGAGGGGTGAGAGGGGAGAAGGAACGACGTGCCCAGAGAGAGAGCACCCACCTTCTGCTTGGCATCCAGGATCTTTGCCTCCAGGTCGGCAGGAATCACGCGGCCCCTGGGAGAGAAAAAGGGCCGTAGATAAGAGAAGTCAGACGGATGAAGGAGAGAGCGTGAGGGGAAAGAGGGCCCATGGGCCATGGTTAAGCTGCCACACTAAAGAGCCTCTAAACAGTCCCTTCTGTTCATAGTCAAGGTGCGCCGTGTGGACTTAACCTCCGGTTTTATAGACAAGGTGCCCCTGTGGACCTAACCTCCGCTCCCATAGACAAGGCATGGACCTAACCCTCCGCTCCTATAGACAAGGTGCCCCGTATGGACCTAACCTCCACTTCAATAAACAAGGTGCCCCTGTGGACCTAACCTCCGGTTTTATAGACAAGGTGCCCCGTATGGACCTAACCTCCGGTCCCATAGACAAGGTGCCCCTGTGGACCTAACCTCCGGTTTTACAGACAAGGTACCCCTGTGGACCTAACTTCCAGTTTTATAGACAAGGTGCCCCTGTGGACCTAACATCCAGTTTTATAGACAAGGTGCCCTCACCTCTCGTCTGTGCTCAGCAGGATGATGTTCTCCGAGCCAAAGCCCAGAGCTGCTCCTGCCTTCTTGATGGAGTAGTGACTCTGTGGGCACACACACACAAACACACACGAACACAGACAACCAGGTCAGTCATACACTAACTATAAACAAAACTAACAGAGAGTAAGACAGGTACTCTATAGTATAATTGGTTTCCAGGCTGGATTTTAGACAGCCCTGCTTCATATGTATATATATATATATATACACCGTCATGAAGCAAAATGGAAGGATCTGTTGACAACATGAAAATAGCCACGACTATGTGTGTGTGCGTATGTGTGTGTGTGTGTGTGTGTGTGTGTGTTTGTGGGTGTGTGTACCACATACATGTTCAGAGGTGAAGAGAACCAGACGGGGAGCAACAGACATGCCCTTGGTCTTGACTTCGGGGTAATACTTGTAGCGAGCAATCATCACACTGTACATGTTCGAGATGGAGCCCCCTGTGGAGAGGGGGGTGGGACGTATCAGTACCCTGGACTTAGCACACACTGACACACACAAACACACACACACACACACACACTGACCTGGTGAGAATATGCCGTCACCCTCTCCTGACGGCCAGCCGATGATCTCCATCATCTTCCTCAGGGTCAGCTGCTCCATCAACACAAACACTGGAGCGATCTCATAGGTGAACCTGCCATTTCAACATACACAGAGTACGCTGTTAGAATATTCGCTATGCCATAATCCAAAACGAGCACTTCGGAAACCAATATTCGTAATGGATTTGGATTGAGAGCTGATATGTCAATGGATATTTCAATGGGGCTTCTCCCTTTTTGGATGGATGCTGTACTGAATTTACCCCAAACAATTAACAATTGGGAAGTAGATTCAATATTTGTCGGAAAATCAGGTGGGCACGTCCCGTTAAAAGCCAGGCCGTTCAGCCGGCATAAGAAAATGAATATGCACTGCGGCGTTCCATGTTCTAAAAGTGAGCAGCGCACACACACAATTCAAACTGCAGCACGTGCGCTCACTGTTAGGAGAGCTAATTAAAAAGTGTCTGATATGAGCCGGGCAGCAGACATTCATATTTAAATTGCGTAAAAACATCAGTCAGCAGTCTAATTAAAGTGCACAAAGCTTGGATGGCTATCTGTCCATCAGTCCTGCCAATCTGCCAATCTCCCAGGCCCGTCGGAATGAATGGGTCTGAATGTGCTCTGGCTGAGTGATAGGGGTTGGGGAAGGGGGGTTGGGAGCGTGTTTTGGAGAGATAAGAGTTGTTCCACCAAAGAGTCAAAACCGTTCACCGCTTCAGAGAACAACAGGCAAAACCAGACCAATGCAGTAAAGACAAAAATAACTGGTTTATAGAAGAAAAAAAACATAAATATGGTAAATATATTGAATTTTACGTAATTAAACTAGAGCGTTGACAACGGCATTGTGGGGTAATTGAAAAGCCAAACGTCAAAAGGGAAAGTAGGTGGGCCACAGCCACACCAATTGAGACCCAGCCGGTATGAGGTGCTCTATGGTGACTGCCCCAGTCGACCTCCTCAACCCCCATCACCACCGCCACAGCTCCCCCTGGACCCCTCCCTGTACTAACCGGTGTCTGACAAGACCGGTTTACACATCACCCTACCCCCCGCTTCCCTCCTTCCCCCTTCTTCAGAAGTAGGCCCGCGAACAGGGACGGAGGCATTTCCTTTGACAACGCTGACTCCAAAACAAATAGGCTAAGGAGAGGGGGGGGGGGGGGGGGGGGGCGAGGGGGCGATTAAACAGAGAGGCTGGAAGCGGAGGCCTGAGAGAGATCACAAAGGAAACAGGAAGTAATGATAGAGGGGAGATGGTACATGGCAGGAATAAGGGTGGGGAGGGGAGGAAGGGGGGGGGGGGGGGGGGGAGTGTGGAGGACGTATAGGTGAAAGGAGCTGACCGAAGGGGGAGGAGTTATGGAAAGAAGATGGGCGGACAGCCTGGGGACGCCAGACATGAAGAGGAAGGGTGATTATCCTCGCTGAAGACCCAGCGCCTGATTGGAACGCTGTGTCCCCGTCAACACACCCGCCGCATGCACGAGTGACGAGCTCCATCGCCCAGCGTCGAGACAAAACCAATACGACTTCGGAATCAGCAAATAAACGTCACGTTTCCCAGTGACCGGGTAAACTACTGCCATGAAAAAACAAAAAGAAAGAAAATAGAAATGATATGTCGTGCTTGTTTTGTGTGTCACCGCTGTCTTCGGGGGAACCCAAACCTCTCAAAAAAATCCCTTCAGATCTGCTAGTCATTTCACGCTGTAATGACAATAATGGAGATCATTATCTCAATCAAAGCCAATCATTGGTCTTTTCAGGGCGAAAATTACCCCTCAGTCACCTGCCCGTCCCGTGGGGCGGCCCCTAAATGCCCTTATTATTACCATCAAGGGCACTCGGTCGTGTGTGTGTGTGCGTCATCATGGATGACTAGCCCCCCTTGCCCCCCCCCTCCCTTAGTGCCTGTAAGGACCATTGAGTCAGTCTGTGTCCACAGGGACAATGGAGCCGGAATGAGTGCTCCACAGGGAGCCAGGGCAGGCAGTTTCCACAGTGTCACAGGGTTTTCCGCTGCAGGCCTTGGGACAATGTGTGTCAGTGTGGGGCCCAGCTGGCCTATCTGCTAAGACCAGCTCACAATGAGCCGGCAGTCAATGGGGTGGAAATCCTATCTGCTGTATCTGGGACAGCCAGGGCTGGTGCGAGCCTGTTTGTGGGGTGGGTGGGTGTGTTTGTGCGTGTGAGAGAGAGGGAGAAAAGGCAGTGTGTCTGTGTGTGTGTGTGTGTGTGTGTGTGTGTGTGTGTGTGTGTGTGTGTGTGTGTGTGTGTGTGTGTGTGTGTGTGTGTGTGTGTGCACGTGTGTGTGTGTGTGTGTGTGTGTGTGTAGTGCTGTGTCTTTACGAGCATGGTGTTTTGTTTGTTATTTTCTTTTGCAATGTCCCTCCTTATAGACGAACCTCATTGTTCTCCGACATTTCTCATTATTGGCTGTGGTTGCGGACAAGTCTCCGGGCACATTTTCATTTACCCCCCCTGTTTTGTTCATGTTTTAACCGAGTCTGGCTGTGTGGGATTTGTCACTGATCCTGTTCGACCTGTTTTCTTCGGTAGGGGCCGGTGTAATCGTGAGTGGTAGGGTGCCGAGGACCTCTCCGCCGCTGGCCCTCGCTGTGTTCTCGGCAGGCTGTGTGACGTGTATCTCGTGCCGACTGATGTTGCGTTGATGTGGTTCATGCCCTCTACTAGACTGGGCCACCGTGTAACTGTGAACTGCCGATCATTAGACAATCTAACCACTCCCTGGGGCTGTAGGACCAGGCTGGGGCCGGCTCCTGTTTGCCGTTTCGGCCTTGGCCTGGTGGTCACTACCCACCCCGTACAGTTGGGCCAAAACCATAATTTCATTATAAGTGCCCACCGGCAGCCATTTTGACCCCTTATCAATGAGCAAATGAGGGCCAAGGGAACGGAAAGTTGGGCTACAACATGGCCTCTTTCATGCCCCGACAGTTAAATGACTTCAGGCTATTTCTGTTTCCTGGAGGAACACCCTGGCATGGGGGTATTCCCGTGGCACGCACACGCAGGGAAACGGGCAACCGCAGGACTCACATGTTAGTGTTTGCAGTGGACGTGAGCCACTCTCCAGCCAGGCCAATGATGTCCAGACCGGTAGAAACTGGTTGAAGAACCGTGGATGACCTGAGAGAAAGAGGGAGCGGAGTGAGGGAGAGCACAAGAGAGAATAGACAGATGAAGGGACATGAAGAGAGAGAGAGAGAGAGAGAGCGAGGGGGGGGGGGGGGGGGGGGGTTGAGGTAAATTGGAACATCCTGGTATCCATGTTATTTCTTGATGGTAAATAAGAGATATTTTTGTACAAAAGTTCTGCATTGCCTGTGAGTAGTATGTTTCCTTATAGAACAAAGTGGGTCCTCTAGCCCATAGGTTACTGACTGCCAGATAAAAAAATAAGCCACTTTATGAAAATCCCAACCATTTTAGAATAATTTGGTGAATACAAGCATTGCTCAGAGACTTCAATAAGATAATAATTGCGTTATGTTAAGCCATATAATAATAATAATAGTAATAACAACAATAAAGTATTAATAATCATAAAACATAAGGTTAAATATGCATTTATAATCTAAGTTATATTTAAAGCATTCTATAATGATGCAACTGACTGAAACAATTCATTAAACGGCCTAAAACAATTTTTAAAACAGTTTTTTACAGACAATTTCAGTACCATGGACAGCTCCGTGGTTTCGACGCGCTGTTAGCTTGCTATCCCTCTGAGCAAATAAATCACCAGAAAGCTTCTTAACGACGTTCTTTAATGTCCCTAAATGGTCAATGAATTTAGTTACACACCACTCCAAAAATAGGGCGTGTTATTAAGAAAACCCAAGGGACAGTTTGAACATAACGGCTGGAAACGGGCCGCACTTGAGTGCATCCCCTCAGGCGGTATACATAGACTATGTCTTTAATAAGTCCCTGAAAGCGGAAGATGTCAACAGAATTACCAGGGGTGCAATACCGCAGTCATATTGGCTGTATATGGTGGGATCCTGTGATTAAATGCTCCGTGTAGCCTTCATCTTCCACGCTCAACTGTGCACAAGACCCTGTAATACTGTCTGAGAAGATTTCGATTGCAGCCGATTAATAGGTATCAAGCCCAAATAAACAGGTACATTGCGTATTATTTAATCATTATTGTTCAGATTTTTTTTTTTAATAATCTACGCTTCTGGGCCTACCACATTCGACCGCCAGAAATATGGTAGGCTGGGCTACATTGGAAGAATTAGAAATACCAAAAATAAGGCATTGGATGTTACTCCGGTTATTTCATAAAACGAAGGGAGTGTTATTGAGAGTGCGCATGCAATAGACCCACGTGTCGTGAGTATAATAAAGAAAATTAGATATTGGTGATATTGATAGACGGATAGACAGGCTTTTCAGAGTAAGACATAGGCCTACCTGTCCGAACACCATACTTGAGCGTGTCCCTGCAGTCAACCAGGATTTGTTCCAGCGACTCTGGCTGGTCAGAAAGCTCCAGGTTAAAGCCTTCCATTCCTTCCAGCAACTGGTGAGGGTGGTGGAAGTCCAGTACCTTGGTGGAGCGGTCAAATGTCTTCCTGACATAGTTAGTGAGGATGTCAACCACCTCCAAAAGAAACTGCATGGTAGGCTCCTCTCCATTTTTGGCGGGAAGTAAATCTAAACAGAAGTATTAATTGAGTTAAAATGAAAAGTCGGAGACCGAGGGAGTTGA
Source organism: Aplochiton taeniatus (assembly GCA_017639675.1). NCBI lineage: Eukaryota > Metazoa > Chordata > Actinopteri > Galaxiiformes > Galaxiidae > Aplochiton > Aplochiton taeniatus. Next base: position 5,459,025 of record CM030189.1, read on the forward strand.
TTTACAAGCTGAGTGAAGTAGACATATTTTGTTTTGGTTGTAAGATCGAATAATGTTTTCTGTAAAAACGGTTTAATAAATATACAAAGTATAGGCTGTGCAATTTTTTTCTCACCTCTAGCAAAAAGGTTTGAGAAGTCAGTCTCAGTGCGGCGGAAGCGCGCGTCTCTGTCACTGTTGTCACATGAGAGCAGGTTCTTTTGACCCGCCAGTCTTCCCTTCTCGTCGAGGCTGTTGTTCTTCTGTAGGAACCCTAGCGTGTTACACGGAGAGGCACAAGAGATGGGGCACTCACAGTTACTATTGCCCAACATATCCTAAAAATAAAACAAAAATCCCAAATAGTTCTGAGGCTTGAACGGATGTTTTTCTGATAAACGTTTAATAACACTGAACTGGCTAGTTTGACGGCGCTAAAACGATTCTTGGCTGAAGTTCTGAGGATCCATATGCAATGTCATGGAAAAATTGATAAAGTGTGTGTGTGTGTGTGTGTGTGGTGTGTGTGTGGTGTGTGTGTGTTGTGTGGTGTGTGTGTGTGTGGTGTGTGTGTGTTTGCGCGCCCGCGTAAGGCCCTATGCTCCGCCCACGATATACCCAAAAGCAGTCACGCGAAAGGGAGAAGCATCCAATTGAATCCGGTTTTCATTCTCCCCCTGTCCACCCCAATGCTTACGCCTGAACAAGCAAGTGTGCCCTCCAGTGTGTATGGACCTTAGACGCAGATAGTAGAAAGTAGGTTTATCATGGAGTTAGGCATTTCAGTTGCTACAAGGGGCCGTTTATGCCGGATATATCACAGGTCACGATTTTCTATAAAATCCGGGCAATAGGCCTACATTATCCAAAAAATGTTGACCTGATTGATTGATTGTCATTGCCCAAATAGATTACATCGAACTGCACTGATCGAAAAAATAAGCTACATCTAATTATAGACGTATTTAGCACGGCAAGGTAAAACTAATAAAGTGGGCCAAATCTATAGTGCATAGGCCTATGGCCTATTAAAAGGAGATCGCGACTAGATGGCTTTTCATTTTTTTTTAAAGGCCCAGCTATTACGTGACAAATAACACAAATATAGGCAATAAAGAATGCGACAACGGAATTAATATACAATGTAATTTCTTAATTATATAATTTTTTTCATGACTCTTTTGGGACCTAGTGTGCAGGCGTACGCCTTTGTCTGGATACCTTCACAAATTGTATAAAATATTATGTAGATTAGACTATATCTACCTAAATTGACTTTTTGCATATGTGTTATAAAATTATAATAAATAATAATAGTAATAAAGGAAACTGACTTGTGTGAAATAGAGCCAAATGGAAGTCACGATTTCCATCATGAGGATAGAGACGCTGTACACAGCATTTATATTGAAGAATAATTGTTCCCAAATCTGTTCACAGTTATTATATGAAAAAAATAGGCCTCTAATGAACAATAGGCCTATATAAGCAGTGATAAAACACAATGATTCCCTGCATGGTCTGCTAACGTTTTCTCCAGTTGTGTGAGATGGAAGAGACGTGGGGTCTCCCGGGCCATCGGGGCATGAGCAAAGGGTGTCTCCTCAGACCCCACTGCAGCCCCACGGGCTAATTGCTAAATGACCTTTGGAAGATGAGAACGCAGAGTGACAATAGCTGGGCCCGCTCTAATAACCTCTTCCTTAAACATTAGAAAGGCTATATGAAATTCACCTTAATCATTGTGATTTTTGGAATCTAGACAAGATGGACGAATCTTTATGGAAGAATATTTTATTACTGCATGATGTTCATGGGCCTGACAACTTACCACAAATCTTCATCCCCAGTTTCCGCGTACATCCGTGCATCCACGCATCATAGGCTAAACAAAATGTTTGGGAGACGAGAGCGTTTTAAACTTTCATAACCCTGACACATGTGCATCGGTTTGCGTTGAGTGACAGTGTAAAAGCTTTGGATGGTGCAGCACAGCGATCGGCGGCGGTATGCGAGACACGGCGGTGAAATGAATAAGCGTCCGCTTTACTGGGTGTGTGCTTTTTAGACTGAAGCCATGCTTTACCATTCGAACGGTTCCGATTTCTGTAAGATCAATATGGGCCATCAGCGGTCCGCACAGCAAATTCATGCTGGCACACACCCGGCCAAGGGGCTGTTTGAAATTAACACCCGTGAAATGAGCTTGGTGAGGAGGGTAGGAATTAATTGAGTGAAACAGTGCAACTGGAGCGAGCTGCAAATGTCTGCTGAAAATCTAGCAGGCTTGATGCAAAAACTATAGAGGCCCTCGAACCTGACATACTCACAATCACACATCATAATCGCACACATACTCACAATCACACCCACGCAAAAACGTGAACAAAAAACGAGGGCATGTGCGCACATAAATGGACACTTTGAACATGCAAATATGAAACATTACTGGAACCACAACGAGTCGTTACGCCCTGAGAAATGTTAGGGGGAAAGCAGACTTGAACAGGTAAGCTCGAGGCCCGCACTGAGACAGTCACGCACTCTCCTTTGGCTGCCTCAGGTCAGCAGGCAGGATATGGAGCGTGGAGAGATAATGGTAACATCCAACAGTGCACGGGCGAATGCAGACAAAAACAAAATAATAGAAATCCCCTAGTTTTCATAATGCAACTTTAGTTTACTGGTTTTGAATTTTCCAAACGAATATAAGCTATAGTAGATATTTCATTAAACTTGTTACACCATGCAGCTAATACAATATATTCTACAAAACGATGGAATCTATTATATCTGCATTCATGGTTTACACCCACGCATAGAAATTTGCAGCATTATGGCACAGAAAGGCAACAATTATTGCAATTGTCCTGCGTAATTGCGCAGGTGACATCTCTCTCGCAGGACTAATAGACATGACTTTTCGAGTTCATAAACGTTTATTTGGGCTAATGTATTTTTCCCCTAACTATCGAAAATAATCTCCGATTTCTTTTTTTGTATGTATTGCCCAGACCAATTCTGTTACTCGAAAACACTTTTCCTGACTGGCATAAAGTCCCTTTCCATTCCGCTACAGGCTATAATGTAAATCAACCCGACCGTGCATCTAATATTCATAAATATTTGGCCACGGATTTTTTTCCCTGTTCAGATTACGCTAGCTGGAGCATTTCATTGAACAAATTTCTATTCGCTACAGCGGAGGTCTGTGAAGCAGGAGGTCCGTTTTTCAGCATGCGCCGCTGATCCATTAGACAGCTGATAGCTCTGTTTTAACCAGAATGATTAACGACGGCGGCGACACAGTAAATGGTCCGGGCAAGACTCGTTTTTATCAGACAGAGAAGAGGAAAGAATGAGAGAGGGGGGATGAAGGGGGGGAGGGGGGAGGGGGGGGGGGGGGGGGGGTGTAGACCTACTTGTGGACGCAGGTTGTAAATTGGCGGAGTTGGGGTCTTGGTCCCCGCTGGTGGCTGTCGGTTCGGACGTGGCCATCAGTCTTCTGTTATTCCGTACACTCTAGAGAAATATCTGATCCTCAACGAGAAATAACTATCCAGTAACTGAAAACAAAATTTGCAGGATTGGTTCAGGTATAAGATAATATACACACTATAAAATATAGGAATCAAATTGCATTTTGGCTATAGCTGTTAGACCAAGACTATACAATGTTTGTTTTTTCTGCCTGACCGATGTAGAGCTATTCATTCTCGAATGTTAGTCTGTAGACGAACCTCATGGAAAAAGGAATAGCCGCGGATGTGGAGCAATTTGTCTCACAAAAAAAGCACGGCGCGTGCACACATGCGCGCACGGCGAACTCATCCCTTTGTCAAATGCGATTCGAGTAAAGAAAGTATTTCAAAAGGTATTGAGACGACTACCCTTTCTTTCAGTTACACTAGACTGATAAAAAAATCTGGAACAATTTCAGTTTAATAGGAAATCTTGAAAAAATAACGAAATAATAAAGTTTTTAGAGCTTGGTAGCCTGACTGGCCATAAAAAAACAATCTGCCACCTTTCACTGATCAGTTTTGGGAGCTGGAGCTGAAGGGCAAGCTGACCGTAAAACAAAATGAAAAGGTTCTGTGGCAAATAAATACGACCCAGTAGGATACGTTTTAGCCCTCTCATCTCATATGTTATTAATTTAGTCTGCTGAGAAAATACTTGATGAACATGTATATTTTTTCAACAGTAAAAAAAAAAAAGCTTCAGTATAATTGGCTATTGACATTTCAATTAAATTGAGGCCTCATATAGATAGCAGACGAGCCATCCGTCAATGTCATAGTTGGATGAGAAAAGACTGAATCCTGACACTAATGACATCTAATTAGCTTACAATAACTGGTTAAGACAAACGTCTCTTTAATTTTAAACATCAGTCAATTAAGTAATCTTTTCTTGGAGATTCATCAATCACAGTATTTATGATAGTTGATGAAAGCTCATCGCAGCAGGATGCGATGGGCAGTCGGAATGATCAGTTAGGCTGCTATTTATTTGAATAAAAAAACATCTATTAAAGACAGCTTTAGGTGGCACCTGTAATGGATAGTATAGAGGATATCTTACCTTCAACAGGCACACAGGTTGTCGTGTCTGAAACTAAAACGAATATCCACCCAGCACTCGACAAGAAACAGTCCAAAGCCAACGTTAGTAGAATACCAATAGAGCGCGAAAAAATTCCATCCAGTAGCGTGCGGCTGACCCTTTCCCCCTCAAGAATATTTCATTCTTTATTTATATCTGGGAACTCAATTGCCAGTTTATACGTCATGTGCTTACGCATGAGTCACATCATTTACCTCCCTCTGGCGCGGCAAAAAGCTCTCATGACTGTTAGTGGCAGGCAAAATCCACTTCAAGTTATCTAAATTAGACCAAGGTATATCAACTTGACATATGGCTATTTTTTCTCTACATCTCTTTCAGGAAAAGGGTGGACTCGGCAATTAAGTTCGCTCATAATTTGACCTTGAGTGGAAGTACGGAGAGTAAAGGCAAACAGCTCAAACTCACATAGGCTTACAATAACGGTACGCTTAAGTTTAACGACCATAGCCTGTTGACAATTCATTATTCATATAAAATGGTCAATGAACTTAGCATATAGCTTACTCAGAAGGCCATCAGAACAGGCATATTTATTGAATTTAGATCTAAGGAAAACAACTTCAGTTTATTATATGACATCTATACCGATACTGTACATGCCATAACCAATAAACATTAGTGAAGTTCACAACAGAAAATAACAGCTGATGGGGCCCTCTTCTGTTACATAAGAAAAATGGTGCAGCCTTCTCCACATGATCTCTAAAGAAAAGTAAGAAACATTTTTTTTCCAACGTCAGCTATATAGTGTGCATTCGGATCTCCAAACTATTACATCTGATCTCTACCTTCACATTAGTCAAACTTACACACCAACACAGGAGTGAAAGTCTAAAGTTCTCTAAATGTACACGGTATACATTTACTATCCTATACAACAAATACAAAGAGCCCTACTGTGTGCAAAGAAAAGGCACAGATCCTCTACAAGGCTAGGTGGGATGACGGGAGGGTGGGCAGGGTTTGTGTCTCCTTTCTTGCTTGTCCTCTTCCTCGTCGGAGGAGGACGAGAAGGACAAGGTGGAAGACGACGTGCTGCCTGAGCTGTGAGCCGTTCTCATCGGTCACTTCCGGTGCTCTCTGAGTCACCTTCCTCGCTGGAGTCGGACTCATCGTCTTCATCGTCCTCGTCCTCGTCACTCTGCTCTTCTTCTTGTACTAAGGGAATGGGAAATAGATTTAAAGCCTCTTTTCTGTTACTGTACGTTTATTGTGTGTGTGTGTGTGTGTGTTTGTAAGGGGCTGTGTGTGTGTAAGGGGCTGTGTGTGTTTCCGTGTGCCTGTGTGCGTGTGTGTATACGAGAGTGTGCGGGTGTGTAAATGAGTGTGTGTGTGTGTGTGTGTGTGTGTGTGTGTGTGTATGTGTGTGTGTGTGTGTGTCACCTTGCAACAGCTTCTCTTGAATGAGAGGGAGGAACTGTTGAGCCTCTTGGTGCTCCGGTTCATAAATCAGAACTGAAACCAGCAAAGAGAGACACACATCACTCAGCTGCTCATCCACAAACTCTATTGGCTGAGCAAGTCAGTGCACAGCACTCATCTGACACAGTTTTGTTTGCCAGCCGGAAGTCCTTCTTCATCACAGCTCCGAGGACTGAAAGCAGAAACAGAGAAGGAGTACAACCCAAAACGTCAGTCGTTGGATTGGCCATTGGTCCTTGGCACCGCGTCACAAGGAGCACGCTCACCTCGGCCAACAGCTCCAGCGGAGCCCTGTGCCCTTCGTCCTCACCCTCCTCTTCCTCGGTGTGGCTGCCGTTCTTCCTCTCCCGGGCTGTGTGGTGGGGAGGGGCGCCGGGCGGGGTACAAACATCTTCGCTCCTGGCAAGAAAAGCCTTCGTCATCGTCACTACCATTATCATCGTCGTAAATGATTGCAGTGACCACCGCCACTGTTATCGCAGTAAATCTTACATGGTATGATGGGTGCGCTTACACACACGCGTGTTCCTGACCTGTTAGCACAGAATGGGGACTCTTGTGGCTGTATGGGTTCCCTCATGTTAAGGTCCTGAAGAGGTGACGGCGGCGGACTCCACAGGCTCGGCTAAACACCTAAAGATGATGGCGACCGTTACGAAAACCATTCTAGAGGTGATCACCTGCTTCATTACCCCGCAGTCTCGCTGGCGAAAACCTCTGACTGTGAAACTGACCTTGAAGTGGTGTTTCTCTGGAACCACGGAAGCAGGTTCTGTAGAGAAGGCACAGGCACAGACACACACAACACTGAGGAATCGCGGCCTTATGGGAAACGTTCGCTTGACAGATGAAACGTGAGCGGTCTGGTTTCCCACCTCCTGCAAACAGTGGCTCCGCTCTGACGGTCCAGAATCCTGAGGGAACACAGGGGAAGAGTTTTGCAAACAAAACCCCCCAAAAAGAAGGGGACTTCCATGCAATCTTTCCTTTTTAAGGAGCAAACATGTTGAACGAATGCCATCTACTGCTCAGGCCAGGGTCCATCAAAGAGTTAGTGGTGTACACACCTCTACCAATTGTGACACTGCGTGAAGGGCGCCTTCTGGAAAAGACAACAGTCAGAACACAAAAAAAAGCTTATTTGCGAAGGATTATTGATTTACCACAACTTTTTTGGGTTAGATCAAATAGCCCCTACCTAGGTCGACCATGGGGCGGCTTCTCTTTCAAACCTCTGAAACATGAGTGATAAACATATTGGTCATGGTGGGAATCCTTACTGTCGCTTATCTTGGATTTACATTTTTTCCCAAGCAATTCCATTTTACATTTTAGGAAACAGTATTTAGCTACCTTCAGAAAAGGGCTTTGCGAAATGTACAGGGGCGGTCACCTCTAACGTCACCTAGAGCCAACAGCATATCATAGTACTTTAGTTAAGACCAGTTTCGTACCTTATTGACAAAAACATTTTTTTATCGGGGATTAACTGTTGTTAGATGGTTTTTGCACTTAAGTAAAAAGTTTGACGACAAAAGTGCCTACCTGCTTATGTGAAACCTCGGAGGGCTTCCCCACACATTCTAAACTGTAACAATTAAGTTAGGATAGAAACATGGACTTTTTTCTTGCCCCACAATTGTCTGGCTGCAGGTTACCAGACAGATAATTAGCGAAAGTATAACGACAATGCAACAGGTAAAACGAGAAACGCCATTCTGAATGGCATTCATGACATGTGATCTCTTCTCTTTTTGTGTACCCTTTGCAGGTAGCATTAACTGTTTATATCCGTTTATTTTCTTTAAAACATTTTTTTTTATCACTTATTACTGTAAATGACTAGTCAACGTTGGCTTGTGTTGGCTAGTAGAGTTAGCATTCTGTTGTGTTTTTTGCAAGCATAAAGTTGGTTGGTAACTTCCAATAGTTCCAATTGCAGCTACTTACCTACTCATAGAGGGAATCAAATGTATGCTACCTCCCAGTGAGCATACGTTTCAATTTCAATTGTTTTGTGTCAGTCTAAACTAACGCTAAGCCAACTTCCAGTCTAAACCAATGGAGCATGCAACTCGAGAAGAGCAAACAAGCACCTGTTTCCATAGCAACTATCATAGTCCCTCCCTCACACACACGCATGTTGAGTGCGGATCCTTTCCTCTATGGCCATCTCATTCCATGATTTATCCAATCCCATTTCATCTGATAAGCAGTTTCAAGTGCCACATTAGCTGCGTGGGCATGCATCATTATAGATTATATTAATAATCACGTTGACAAAGGCCCACCGTGTGTTATCTCTCTAGCAGGCCGTCTCTGCCATAACAACTGTGGATACCCTATTATTTTAATTAGTCTCTTAACGGGCTAATTGAGCTATCGTTGGCAAAGCTTACACAACTATGTTTTAGATTTGTTTTAACTGGGAAGAATACTTCTGCATCAACTGAATCGCATCTTTGAGACTTTGTCACCAAACATTGTCACCACTTTATCTGGATTTTGTCCTCTGAAAACTTGCGACCAGCCTTCATTCTAACTTGAATGGCCTGCTTCTCCCTACCATTTTCATAACCACTGAGACACATTATAATGAAGGTTCCTCACACACTCTAAGGCTGACAGGACCAGTGAACAGTCAAGAGGCAAAACAGAACAACTCATACTTTTTATTGTGCCAGAACTGACAGGGCATACAGTTGAAATGAACCCAACTGATTCACACTGAAAATAAAAACACATTTGATTGACAGTTGTGTTCAATTACCCTACATTGAGACTTGTTTAAAAAATATAGTCTGTTCAGAACCTGTGGAATTTTGTTGTTGGGATTAACACACATACATACATGTACGCACATTCACATACAAACGCACGTGAGCACACACACACACACACACACACACACACACACACACACGCACACACACACACACACACACATACACAGACGACAATTAGGCAGTGTTGCAGATTCGTACAGTGGATTACTTAGACTAAATGCTCCCTTGGGATTCCTCTCATGCATGCAGCCATGCCACTGAACCATATGTGAGGGTTCTCAGGCAGTAAAGAGGAAAAAGAAGACCATCAATCTTGTTGTCTCTGCACCAAAACTAGCCTATGGGAGAGCGAAGAAAGAAAGAATTAAAAAAATAACGTCAGAAAAACAGGAAAACACAAAGAGAAACACAGAGAAAGAGAGAAAGAAGGATAGAAAGAAAGAAAGTAGTGTACTTTTTATAAAGTATTATATGATTGACTCAATCCTAGGGCTGTGTTTCAATGATGTTTATTACCCATTGAAAACTAGATGTAACATCAGTTTCAAAGTGCCATCTGCTCTCTCCACTACATAGATACTGTAAACTTTGACGCTGTGTGTATGTCACCTTGTTTTAATAGAGCCCGGTACAGCAGACAGATGGGTCTAGTAGAGGTCAATTATAAACAAACAAAGCACGCACTCACACAAACGTGAGTGTTTACCCGGTTACACACACACACACACACACACACACACACACACACACACACACACACACACACACACAGAGAGAGAGAGAGAGAGAGACATACACATACTCACAGCCACACACACACCTGCCATAGAAGGTTGATGGGAAATATATTCCAGACATACGATATGATAACAGAATCATTTCACACTTCAGTGATTCCTTCTGCAGCTGCTCCCCCCCCCCCCCTCTCTCTCTCTCTCTCCCTCTCGCTCTCTCTCTCTCTCTCTCCCTCTCTCTTTCTTTCTCTCTCTCTCTCTCTGTGTGTGTGTACGGTTTTGATAATGTGTATGAACTGTCCAAATCTGTGCCTGGGAGACCACCTCTCACAAATATTCAAGGATTCCAGAATCCATTTCTGAGGAAGAACATGAGGTAACCTTCTGTGTTCCAACAATGGGATGCCAGAAACAAAGAAACAAAAATAAATCTATTTATTTGAGTGATGACAGAACCTAGATTGGAACTTCAAACCTATCAATTCCAGTAAGACAACTCAACAATTTCAGACAAAATAATACAGCATTGAATTTTCTCGTATGAGGGGTACTGCGCTTGGGTGTGTGTGTGTGTGTGAGAGAGAGAGAGATAGAGTGTATGCGGTAGTAAATGTTTATGGAACAAGCCAATGTGTGTGTGCGGCTCTCTTCGCGCCTCACAGCCCGGCTAGACAAAAGGCTAATCATAAATGCAAATTGCAATCACAGGAGCTGATCTGAGCTAGAGAGGAAAATTACCCCGTAATAGCTGGTGCTGCAGACCGTGTGTGTGTGCCTGTGTGCGTGTGTGTGCGTGTGAGTGTGTGTGTGTGTGTGCTGCTTCCATCAGCCAATTACCAGACGCCTCACATCACGAACAGACTACACAACATAGTTTTTTGGGGTTGTTTTTTTTCATCAAGTTAACAATTTCTGCCTTCAATAACCCACATCCCCACCTGACATTGCTTTCCAAAACGGAGAGTAGACTAGCAGCCCCCATTACCATCTCTAATGGGACTGTAGGGTCTCCCTGCTCCAGGAGAGACAGGAGAATTAGCCTTCTTTGTCCTTGACACAGGTAGATCCTTGCTTCTGTTTTTACTATGTCTGGACACTCAAGCCACACCGCCAGTCATCGTCATGGCAATGTTTGCAGGAAATAGCCCGTTTTTTATAGTAATGGGTCCAGTTCCAAAAACCCACTCTCTGCTCTTTATTCCCACCACAATGGTGCGGCCCTTTCCCTTTGATAGGTTGTGTGTGTGTGTGTGTGGTGTGTGTGTGTGTGTGTGTGTGTCTTGTAGTGGAGTTAGTTAGTTTGTTAGTTGCCTGATTAAATCCTCTGCATTGTCCTGTCCCTGTAACACCGAGCCGCAGGGATTTACTGCTAATCTGAATATCATTACAGACGCATTGCTTTTAATGTGAAAGCTGTTACAGTGGCTGACTTCCTGCCTCCAGCCGTACACAGCAGGTTGGTGTGTCTGTGTGTGTGTGTGTGTGTGTGTGTGTGTGTGTGTGTGTGTGTGTGTGTGTGTGTGCCCGGGCGTCTGGGGGTGTCTGGCGTGTGCTCGTGTGTTGCGTCTGCCTGCCTGTTTGTTTGTTTCATATCCCTCTGCCTGATAGGAATTGTCATCATCGCCATTATCATCCTCCTCATCATCATCATCGTTACGGGGGTCCATAAGCACCGGCTGCCTCTGTCTTCCTGTCTATTACGTTCATTGATTTGGTCATCCATCCTTTTCTCTCTCTCGATCCATTTTCCTCGCTCATCAAACTCCTCGCCTAGCTCTTCATTTTCTCCCCTCGCTCTGTTTCCGTGTTCTCCCTCTTCATTCTCTGCCACGGCCGTTCCGTCTTTTCCCTTCCCTCAGTCCCTCGGTCTTCCCTCCCTTTTTTCCGTCTCTCTTCCCGTCTCCCAACTCCATCTCCTCCTCTTTAGGCGGCCATCCATGAAGGAGGCCATTCCCACCGACGGCCCTCCGATGAGCGTGGGAGGCCGGGAGCACACGCGGGGTCGTTCGGTCAATTCCGCGTTTGCCGACGCCGCGTCTTTAGTGAACCGACGGAAACGCCGACCTCACGGCACCGATAAGGAAGCATGGGGTTGGAAAAGGCTAAAAGAAGCGAACGGACATTAAGGAAAGCTGGAGTCAGTCGGGGTGGCATTCCTGTGTGGTGGACAGTAACAGTCACCTTTTCTTGTCGTTTCCGAACTCTAGACAGACTCAAACACACACACACACACACACACACACACACACACACACACACACAGGCGCACACCCACACAAGCATGCCCACACTACTAATACACTACGTGTTACGATCACAAAAATAAACAACCTTCTTACAGAGACAATCGCGGCCACGATAAATCAGATGATAAACCCAATATAAAGTTTGAGGCAGGAGGGTGTGATGAAATCGGTTTGTTGTTGTTAAAAGGCTCGAAGGCTGCGGGACTTTACAGCTCCCCTCAGCCGTGTCGAAAGGCTCAGAGAGCCATGCTTGTCACTGGTTTCACACCTACCTCAGACCTTTTCTTTGTGGGTTAATATCCAACTTTATGGCAAGAAATACACAAGCACGCCCACCTATACGTGCGCGCACACACACACAACACACAAACACCCCCCCCCCCCCCCCCCCCCCCCCCCCCCCCCACACACACACACACAAACTATCAGTCCATTGCCTGGAATATGCCCGCCCCTAGGCATCATACACATCAGGTGTGTTAGATGTGTTCTCAATCAGAACATCACTCCCCCTGTCCCTGAGGCAAGAGAGGAATAAGACCAGCTGACTGACCCCCCCCCCCCCCCCCCCCCCACACACACACACACACACTCCATTTATACTCTCTGCCTATCTCTATCCGTCTCTTCCTCTCTCTCTCTCTCTCTTTCTCTCTCTCTCTCTCTCTCTCTCTCTCTCTCTCTCTCTCTCTCTCTCTCTCTCTCTCTCTCTCTCTCTCTCTGTCTATCTCTATCCATCTCTTTCTCTCTCTCTCTCTGTCTATCTCTATCCATCTCTTCCTCTCTCTCTCTCTCTCTCTCTTTCTCTCTCTCTCTCTCTCTCTGTCTATCTCTATCCATCTCTTCCTCTCTCTCTCTCTCTCTCTTTCTCTCTCTCTCTCTCTCTCTCTCTCTCTCTCTCTCTCTCTGTCTCTCTCTCTCTCTCTGTCTATCTGGCTGATTTTCCAAGACGTAAAGGATGAGATCATCTTAGTGACCATTGGAAACGGCTGGAGGGGACGGAGAGTCTAGAGGCAGTGGGCCTTCGACAGGACACACACCCGATGGAGGGATTAAAAAGATGAACTCCGTCG
>CM030189.1:5474396-5494396 GCA_017639675.1 Aplochiton taeniatus
CTGTCTATATTTTCTCGATGGTTCTTGAAATACTTCACATACCCCACACCACACCCATGGATGCCACGGTCACGCAATACACACACACACAGACTAACACACACATGGCATTTGAACATAATACAATTATTCTTTCTCCGGCAAACTAGCATCTTGTGACTAACTCAGTAACTACTGCGTTAGTGACCCAGATTTCATGTGTGTGTGTGTGCGCGTGTGTGTGAAACACCGTTTTTAATTTTGATAGAGGGTGCATGCACAAAATATTCTACTTTTAATCTCAGCTAAAACACGAAATTATATTTCATGTGGTTTCCGTGATTCAGATTCCCTCCTGAACATCAGGTGGACACGCAGAGGAGGTCGGCAAACCCTCACACGGCCAACACACAATCTCCCACCAACACAGACACACTCTGCCTCGCGCCCCTCAATAGAACCCTATAATTTGCCAGATGCAGCAAATCATCGGTTACTATGGCAACCGGGGCGAGTTTCTCCTCTTTCTCGATTTTGGCCACAGTTCTGCCCAGGGAACACAAAGGCAGACACCCATTTTGTCAGGGTGGGTGACGAGCACAAGACGAGATGGAAGGAGGAGAGAGCCTAGGAGTGGACCAACCGCCGTTCAGACCCGCCATTTCCAGCCCATTCAAACCAGGCTGTCGACGCAATTATTAACGACCGCGGCACGACCGCAAAAACATAACGCGCTCTATGATTAGGCCTGCTCACGAGAGGGGGGGGGGGTTGGGGGGGGACTAGCCCGCTGACGGAATGAGCTGAACTGACACTAACAGACCGAGACAAGACCACTGAGTCACAACCACGCTGCATACTAATACACTCACGTACACATACACACACACACACACATAGACACGCATAAAGCAAACCCACAAACAACCACAAAAACATATGAGCTATCTACAATCACGCGGATACACAAACAAATTGTGTTATTTTTCTGTTTTAAATGGTTGCCATCCTAATCAAGCGAAGCCACGACAAGACATATCTTAGTAAACGTTTGTCTTTGCATTGCCAATTTTTCTAGTCACACAGCGTACTGTAGCCTTTGAAATGCATAATGATGAGCTGCCGTTTCTTCAATATGGCTACCGTCAGCCGCTAGCAGAAAGTGGGCTGGAGCTGAGCTAATACAAGCTTGCAGGGAAGGGATTATCCCGTTTCTCTTTAACACACACACACACACACACACACACACATACACAAACATATACACACAGACACACACAGGCACACACACACACACACACACACACACACACACACACACACACAGAATTACACCAAACCAGTAGCACAAACACACACACACACACACGACACACAACTTTGGCTGCGTCTGCTCGGAGCTGATAAGAGGAATTTTCCATTCCTCAGGGAATCAAACGAAGAAGACGATGAGAGGGATTGAGATGAGGGGCGAGGGAGGGGGGGAGGGAGGGGGGGGCCGGGGGTTGGGGGGGGCCAGGGGAGAGGAGTGACAGGGCTGACGCAGGGTGAGGGTTGAAACGTGATGCATGGCAGAGAGTGGGACCTTCCTTTCATAACCACAACACTAACAGCTGGCCGTTTTATCGGGGTCTCACTATGCACACGCGTCCGAGCGTGCCTGGACGTGTGTGTGTGTGTGTGTGTGTGTGTGTGTGTGTGTGTGTGTGTGTGTGTGTGTTCCAGGCCTACCCCTGTACCTGGCAGGGTCGTTGAAGAAAAAGGGCAGCTAATCCATAAGCACTGTGTTGAGACACACACCCTGCGATGTTCTACACGGGGACTCCATCCAGGATCTATACAGACCACGGTCCGCACCCCGGATGATCCCACTAGACCGCCGACGTTCCGCACGACCACGGAAGAGAAACCAGCAGCAGGACACGTACCATTCCTAAAATCACCAACGTCCTCTATTTGTCCTCCAAGGCTAGAGGAGGGAGTTCAGCCGCCTAGCCAATGGTGTGGGCCGAGTTTTTTTTTTTTTTTTTTACCAAGCGTTTGAGTGCACACGCAGGCGTGACGATTGCAGGCCCCGCGACGTCAGCCCTCCAAAAAGGCAACTGTTCCGTTTCCTCCCCTCCTGTCAAGTTATGCAAATCTCCATTTAAGCTGCACGTTTGTCAGGAGAGGGGGGGGTGAACATCCTCTAGCCAATCAGAATGCATCTCCGCAGCAAGCCTTTACATAAATCTGCATGAGTAATGTTGCCTGCACATGGAGAGACCGACAGCGTGAGTTCACCTTTTCCCCCTCCGCTAAATTGCACGGGCCCTTTCCCGGCAGCTGACCATAAGTCAGAGTGTTATAGCCGGATAAATCCTGACGTCTTAACTTCGGCGGAAAAAACGGCATTTGTTTGTGTAATTACCCATGAGCTGGTAGATGGAGAGGCCAGCCAGACAGAGGGAGAGAGAGACAGAAAAATAGATAGATGGAGAGGGAGAAAGAGAGAGAAAGAGAGAGGGAGAGAGAGAGAGAGAGAGGGAGAGAGAGAGAGAGAGAGAGAGAGAGAGAGAGAGAGAGAGAGAAGACAGAGAAAGAGAGAGACTTGTGGGTGAACCATGGAGACGGATGAGTCCATTAAAGGCCTGTTGATGGGGGAGCTATTACAGGGGTGACTGGGAGCAGTGGAGGAGCGGGACTGTCTTTAGGAAGCACACAGCGTTCTAACAAGTCTAAATGCAGACATCAAATAAACCAGGGGGGCGACGACTCTGAGGGGGTGTAAAATCAGGACCTCAGCTCTACCCACGGCAACAGCCGTTCTCCCACGCGGCAGCACACTGCCCCCGGTGGCCGTGTCTGACAGACTGGCGTGGATGAAGCAGCGATCGTGTCCAAATCTGACCGTTTACATTTAAGGTTTTATTGTCCTTTACAAGTTGACCCCTATCTTACCATTTTTTCTTCCTTTTCGGGGGGATTTGATTTACTCGAGACAAAGGCCGACTTGGTCTGGAATGAGTCATTATAGAGAGAGAGTTTAGGATCAAAGTGAAGATTTACTCGAACCAAGGGCCGACTTGGTCTGGAGAGAAGCATTATAGAGAGAGAGTTTGGGATCAAGGTGAAGATTTACTCGAACGAAGGTTCGACCTTGGCTGGAATGAGGGTTTAGAAGAGAGAGTTTAGGGCCACGGTGAAGAGCTGCAGAAGGCCTTGGATGTGGAGTCCTGCTGACAGGGCAGCAGTGTTCTCCTACTGTAACCCTGAGAAGACCGGACACTCAGCAGGACAGATCAGAATCCGCTGAGATTAGCAGGAAAGAGACCTTGCGGAAGACCAACCCGGTCCTCCTCTTCCTCCTTCCAAACGCACACACACACACACGCGCGCACACACTCACTCGTATACACACATAAACTAGCAACTTTTGACGCCAGTGCTCTTTAAATTCAATTAAAAAAGGGCAACATCTCGTCAGGTGTGCCTCAGCCTCCCAGTTCCTCCATATTTACCATCCACTCTCTGTGTGTAAAACGAACCACTAATGCCGATGGCAGCTCAACAATTAAACAGGCCATGGAATCTCTGTTTGCCTCTGCATTTATAGTTCAAATAATGACCTATGAATGATAAGCAATAGGTAGGAAATATGTACTGGTGTGTCATTGTGATGTAGGTGCTTTGCATAATCCTTACTCCCACACGGAGACTGGCCAATCAGGTGGCTGTGTGTCACATCCACCGGTGAAGTCCCGAACCCCGCGGCTATACTGGGTGTGAGGAAAGAGAGAGGGGGGGGGGGGGCACAGTAAACAGCCTGGAGACACACACACACACACACACACACACATGCACACACACACACACACACACACACACACACACACACACACACACACACACACACACACACACACACACACACACACACAGAGGCACACACACACACACTAACCATAGAGGACAACCTTTCGCTTCTCATTAAGCTCAGCGCTGCCCTGAGGATGGGGTAAAAATACATCACTGCAGAAAAGAGAGACCACAACAACAACGTTTGTACGTGTGTGACATGTGTGAGAGAGAATCCTCATAATATTACCAACGGTGTTTGGAAGAAGGTTGAGGAGAAACGGTTGGTCGAGTGCAATATTTGATCTATTAAATTAGCTAATATTACGTTAAATCTCATAATAATCCACATATAACAAGTAAATGTGCGGTTCCTAGTCTATAGCACTTAGCTGTATAATCATTCAGCCAGGATAGACTATTGTTATGAAAACAATTATTATTCTGGTTTGGCCATTCTAATGCTTGTAATTTTTCATGAACTCCATAACATAATAACATTAGCTCACGTCCTTGTAGGCGTCAGACTCAGAGTATATTTACAAAAAGGAAAGGAAGTGCCACATCTTTAGACTTGATTACACCTTTGCACACGGTAAAATGTTAGTGCACGTGAACCATCTGAGCAGGAAAGCCATTATCTCCTCAAACATTTTCCCCGCTAGCACTAAGCGAAGCAAACCTCACCCCTTTTCAAAAGTAGTCGCTGAGTGCTTGCCGAAATGCAATTTTCTGCTAATCGAAAAATGCAGTAACACAACGAGAAGCCACTGTAACTAACAGGATTGTTGAAATTGAAGACCTTTTCCGGTTCCTTCCGCGCTTGTTGAACAGTCATCTAATCTGGTTTCAGAGTGCCTTGGACAATAGCGGGGAACACAGATCATCTCGCAGTGTTTCTGTTAGTCATTCGTCTCTAGGACAGGGGGGGGGGGGGGGGGGGGGGGGGGGGGGGGAAGAGAGAGCATCCCCATCTAGCATCTAGGCCAAGCGTGGGTGCAGATTCCTCCAGCGGTATACAGTTAGTCTGAAAAGGCAGCTCGTGCCTTTGTTTGGACTCCTCCCACCTCCTCCCTCACTTCCCCTTTCACCCCCTCAGCTCCTTCCCTCCACCCTTACCCCTCACACGGTTCATTAGATTCGATTTGGCTGGGCATTGTGTGTGTGTGTGTGCGTGTGTGTGTGTGTGTGTGTTCTATTATCGTGTGTGCTCCATTCAGTGTGTACCCACCAAGAGCACATGTGTGCTGGATCACAACATGCCTATGTGTACTGAAACTTTCCCCCTACACCCTAAAGTCACACACGTCCCCCCCCCAACCCCCCCGTCCCCCGTCCCCCGTCCCCCCGTCCCCCCCACACACACACACACACAAGTACACATTAGAGCGGAAACATTAGTAAACTCTTGACTGGAGAGATTTGGCGGGGAGACACCAGTCGAGTGATGTTCAGTGACATTAGCTCAATGTCCCCACAGTCACTCAGACCCGGGACTGAACACGTGTTCTTAACAGGGACAGGACAATCCGTGCTATGTGTCTGTATGCTTGGGTTGTTTTTGTGTACACACGTGTGTGTATGTATGTAATGTGTGTGTGTGTGTGTGTGTGTCTGTGTGTGTGTCTGTCATCAGTATCTTTATCATGCTTGATTCAATATCTGGTTTGGGTGTGTATTAAACATGTTCCACAGTCATGCTTGTTATGTGCTTCATTCTGATGTGTTGTTGTTCACTGTAACCATACAGAATGGACGTATTGCGCACGTATTCTTTATTCCACATACCCACATGTGACGTGCTGTATTGCATTTATAGTCTAAAACACAAAAGCGTGTACGACACTTAAATGTGTCCGTGCTCCAACAAGCAACTAAACGACAGTGTCCAATTGCTAAGGACCTCGACCTTCCTAGCGCCTCCTGTGGGTCTGAGTTTAACCTCGGTATAAGAGGTTCAGGGGAGAGCTCCGTTAGACAGTGTGCTACAGGTCTCCCCGGAGGCTATACCCGACGCAAACCTTTGCCGACATCAAAACCAGGGATCCTTCATGACTCTATTTGGGTTGTTTTGCAGGCCTACACATGGGAAGACTGTGAACACAGATATATCCATCCTCTCCCATCTGAGGTCCTGGCCCTAGCCTCATGACAAATCACCTTATTAAAAGCCGTGGTTTGGGATGCACCGGCCTTCCCTCTTATTATTGGTTTCAGATAAATCCACAATATTTCCATTCATCTATTTCCGCCTGGTCGGTGTATGTAAGGCGCAAGGGAGCACACACACACACACACACACACACACACACACACACACACACACACACACAAACACGCGCGCACGCGCGCACACTCACGCACACATAGGACCTACACAAACTCTCTCACACACGTACACACGAATATACCCTATTTCCCCTTGATCGTTAATAACGTACTGATGGCAATACTGAGGTTAGTGACCCATAGACAACCCATTAATCACGTAATACAACCAGCACATGATCATAATATATATGATTTAGATGAATGTCTTGCACTCACATTTGAGCATCCTTTAATTATCAGTGGTTGGACACAAAGGACAAATCTAATAGAGTATAGATATGATCAAACAGTATGTTAATTTTGAGGAGTAAAAAAACTCTTCCGCTGATAATTCTAATTCCTAACCTGCTTCAAGGCCAGTCCTTCTCATGTTTGGTGTAAAGAAATATGTACAACAAAAAAATAAAAAAATAAAAGGTGTTGCATTAGGCTATGCTTTTGTCCAGTGTTTTACTAAAAGAAGATTTTCGGGCAGAACATTAAAGTGCTATATATTTTCTTTAAGGATGAGGGATAATCATTTAAAAAAGCTCTTGTCGGCCAACGAGGTTTGAGATCTGTCCATTTAGAACCTCGAAAAGCAGGCTGTCTCATGGCTGGCATTCAGCTCAATGGATGACTGATCTTAGGCTGTCCTCTAGTGGCGATATTATAAAACTACACTAGGTATTTTGTGTGTGTTTGTGTGTGTATGTTCGTGTGCGTGCGCCTAGGTGAATGCGCGTGCGTGTGTTCTGCAGAAGGTTATACAATATACACCTTTGACACAAACTATCACTGCCATCAGTGCAGTGTATCACTTCATCATATTTCATCTCTAAATGTTTAATACAAAATTATGTCGTTGCCACTTGTATTTAAAATTATATAAACTCTGTAATCTCATCAGTTATTTGAAAACAAGTTTTGTGTGACTACAAATATGAGAAGCTTTGGTCTGACCTGTAACATCCCATCGACAAAGGCTGACGAACTGAATGGGTTAAAATGTTGCCATTTTCGACACAAAGATTACGGAGCGAAAGGCCTAACAACATTGGCCTGACTACTTATTTAGGTTACAATGAAATAGTTACATTGCAACAATTATATTCCCGTATTACGCCGCTGCTACTTACAGATAGACTAAGGTCATCATTCACCTGCACTGAGGCACATTTTGCCTGACAACACTAAGAATTTGTGGATTACCGTTTGTGTCTAGTATAATTTTGTTTTGGTTATTTTGTGCTGACGATGCCTTTTTGAACGCATGGATTCCAGCTTCAGATTTCAATTTTAGAATTTTTTTGCCTCTTGCCTTGAAAAAAAAAATTTCTAAAATTGAAATCTGAAGCTGGAATCCATGCGTTCAAAAAGGCATCGTCAGCACAAAATAACAAAACAAAATTATACTAGACACAAACGGTAATCCACAAATTCTTAGTGTTGTCAGGCAAAATGTGCCTCAGTGCAGGTGAGGTTGCTCAGCAACTGGAAATGGGAGGAGATACTGAATTTAGGGGTGTGGCTTCAGAGTGACAAAAAGAGGGGAGGGAAAACGATCTGCGCAAGAAAAGCCGGTGGCAGACCAGAGACCACATTAGTAAATTACACTAGTTCCCTAAGGCTCAATAGGTTCTGACTTTAGAAACCACCAGCAGACGGAATAAAACCGCTGAAACGAGTAGAAGGATAAAATGTCTAACGCCAATTGGAAACCCTTCATTTTCGGTGGGCTTGCTTCTGTTACAGCCGAATGCGGTGAGTGTTTCCGAAGCTGGACTCAAGAGAGCACAGGCCCAGGAATTATACAGCCTATGTCTCTTTGCGTGATACATTTTAACACGTAATTTGAATGCACGGTGCCTTGCTATGTTTCAGGTACATTTCCAATTGATTTGACCAAAACTCGGCTCCAAGTTCAAGGCCAAGTGGGCGACAGTAAATATCGGGAGATCCGCTACAGAGGCATGCTCCATGCTTTCAGGAGGATATGCAGGGAGGAGGGGCTGCGAGCACTGTATTCGGGGTAAATGAGTTTCTTGTTTTAAAGACAATAGCTGAAAGCCTCATACCCTTAGGATACCAAGTATCCATGTCAAGCAGATGTTCTCATGGGTCTCTAACACTATGTGTTCTGTGTCGTTATTTCACAGCATTGCTCCTGCCATGTTGAGACAGGCCTCCTATGGGACCATAAAGATAGGCACTTACCAGAGTTTCAAGAGACTACTGGCCGAAAATCCAGAAGGTGAATAACAGCTTGTCGCACACACACACACGTGTTGCGATATTTACATGAATGGCGTAGTATTTGGGTCATGTGCATTCCACACAACTATAGGCTTCATTTTCAACCAAAGAGTGTGGGCACGCTTCTGGAAAACCTGCATCTTTTTTTTTAATGGACTCTGAACACTGACTTGAAATAGTCTTGTACTAAACAATAGTTCGGTGTGTGAGGCAGCGTAAGCCTAACCTGTCTGCCTCTGGGCTGCCTTTCAGACGAGACGCTGCTGACCAATGTGCTGAGCGGAGTTCTGTCAGGGGTCATCTCCTCCTCCATTGCCAACCCCACCGATGTTCTGAAGGTAAGGCAGAAACACAAACACACAACCTATGCACGCAGGCCCGGGGGAGTCATGTGTATGCCAACCAAAACCTTAGCCAAACCATCTTTGTTCAAAGTATATCACTGGGGTATTGTGCCCTAATGAGCTGGAATACCTCGAGGATGTTTATTTCTTAAAGCCTGGCTAGTCACACTGTTTGTTTTGAGTGTATGTGTGTGTGTGTGTGTGTGTGTGCGTGCGCGTGTTGGTGGGGATTACCTGTGGGTTGGGGGTTCTGCGTGTGAGGAGGGGGGGTTTAGCGTGCGAGAGTGAGAGTGTTACAGCTCGTACATCAGAATCACCTACCCTATCTTTGACAGAGCTGGGTGTTTGCTAGGTCCATGTGTCTTGGCAGTAGTTGTGTAAACCTGTGGACCTAGCCAAGTCATCATGTGCCCCCCCCAGGGTAAATAGGTGCCACAGCAAATAAAACATTATTACAGCCCCTCTGAGTGACATTAATGATGTGCCTCCCTGGTTTCACATGCTGTTCTATTATGTGGAATAAACCAATTTTCCTATCATCATTGTCCAATTATAAACTAAAGTTCCCAAGTAGTTTCTGTGCCCTGACTTGCCTTCTAGAATCTACTGTACACATATAGCTCCGACTTGTAGTTAAACTGCCTTCTAGGTTCCCTATAGTTTGACCTTTGTCGGAGGCCCCGTGCTCCATTTAGCAGTGAACTGGTATTCTCTAATGACACGCCAAGCCCTTCGGGGGAGGGGGGGGGGGTCTTTATTTCTTGTTCCATCAACCTGTCTGGGGAGTTCTCCGAGCGATCAGTCTGGTTTTGGAATGCAGGCCCCCATGCTGGGCAGATGACCTTGGGCGTTCTGTGTTCTCCTCACGGCATGTGCTGCCTCACGGCATGGGCTGTTTTCGGATTCGGTACATTCTCGCAACCTGGCTAGCACAGAGAACAAGTTGAGACTTGTTTTTTTTCTTTTTCTGCTGCCACGCTCTCATCTCTCCCTGTCTCTTTCCGTGTGTGTGTGTGTGTGTGTGTGTGTGTGTGTGTGTGTGTGTGTGTGTGTGTGTGTGTGTGTGTGTGTGTGTGTGTGTGTGTGTGTGTGTGTGTGTGTGTGTGCCCCTTCCAGATCCGCATGCAGGCCCAGGGCAGCGTGATCCAGGGCAGCATGATGGGCAACTTCCTCAACATCTACCAGCAGGAGGGCACGCGAGGCCTGTGGAAGGTGACGACGACGTGACCCGATGTAGCCTAGAGCATTGTGATTGTTTTACAACGGAAATGTGTCCTTGCACCAGTACGGTACCTGGCCAGATGGCAAACAGGTCTTAAGTGTACACGCTGTTCAGCCATGTCTGCCTGGGATCAGCAAACTACCTCTAATCGTAGGAGAAACCTGCACGGTGTGTGGAGTTAGTGCCTTGCTCAATAGCACACTGGTGGCAGATGTGGGAGAAGGGTTGCATTGGCAGGGTATGACCTACAGTGTTTCTCCCCCAGCCGTTAACGCGGCGGTTCCCAAACTTTTTGGGGTGCCCAACTAACTTGCTAGATACAATTAAGGTATGAGCTGGGGCTGGGAATTGTACCGACATCTTTTTTTCCTCACATGGCTGTCAAACAAACGTTTTTTTTATTTATTTGTGGACGCTTCTAACATGTCCCCCAACTCCTCCACCAGGGGGTGTCTCTCACAGCTCAGCGAGCGGCCATCGTGGTGGGGGTGGAGCTGCCGGTCTACGACGTCACCAAGAAGCACCTCATCCTGTCCGGTCACATGGGCGACACCGTAGCCACGCACTTCCTGTGAGTATGACCCCCCCCCCATGGCACAGTGTCCCTAACGTTCTCCTGCAACACCTAAAGCTGTTGTTTGTGGGTAAGCATGTCCCAGGACTCGGTGTACCGGAACGACAGTATCACGACGGCCGTTATCTGGCTTTGACAGTTTAACATCGTAAACGGTTGCCAGAAATGTGTTCGATATGGACAGAGTTCTCATTCGAACACGAAATAGACAAGAGTCTAATAGAGATGATCTTTTTACATTGACGTGTCATCTTGGGCACGTGTTTTATTTTTTAAGTGGGTGTGAGTGTTGACTTCTCGGCCCCGTTCCGTGCTGTCCTCCCCCAGGTCCAGTTTTGTGTGCGGCCTGGCGGGGGCCCTGGCCTCCAACCCGGTGGACGTGGTCCGAACCCGCATGATGAACCAGAGAGGTGGAGCTCTCTACCAGGGAACGCTGGACTGTCTACTGCAGGTAAGACACCACGTGGTGGTGGTGGGGGGGTTATTCATTTAGTTGTTTGGCCTTTTTTGTGTTTCTAAACTCTTGTTTGTTCCAGACGTGGCGGTCGGAGGGCTTCATGGCGCTCTACAAGGGCTTCTTCCCCAACTGGCTCCGTCTGGGACCGTGGAACATCATTGTATCCTTCCTTCAACAAGCTCGACCCCCGAGGGCAGCCCGGTCAGGTGCTCCACTGTCACGTTGCAAAGTGCTCGTGTCAACGTGAGGCGCCTTGGTGCAAGGACGAAACTTTGCGACTCGTTGCCGTGAGCCTAACTGCCCGTTCCTGCGAGGTAGAGAGGCCGGAGGCTAATGCTAGCTAGCGGTTATGTAACGTAGTTAATCACCCCCCTGCTGCGGCTTCTCTTAACTACAGCGCGGCGTCTGCAGCCTTCGAGAGAGGGGGTAGGGGGTAGGGAGGTTGACAAAGCAGGGTGTGAAAGAGTTAGGTAGAGGGGTGGGCTGGAAGGGCATATAGGAGAGGGGGAGAGAGAGGCGGGGGGGGGGGGGGGGGGGGGTTCTCTGGGAGGAGGTTGGGCAGGTCTGAAGGCTAGCACAGGATTGACATAACAGGATTACAGAGTTGGATAACTGCATTTTTGTGCCGTAACTGAAAGGGGTTAGATGGAGGCCATTTAGATGCAAATGAGACTCTTGTGTGACTGGCCGAATAATTCAACGGCTCTCTGTCTCGGGTCCACATTTGTTGTTGGAGTCCCTTAACTCTCCCTCCCCCAGTTCTTCATCACCTACGAGCAGCTGAAGAAGATCGACGTGTGACGGACAGAGTGAGGACGGGGCAGAGATAAGGAAAGGCTGCTCCCGGAGAGGCAGACAGGACCAAACAAGAGACGCGTGGACGAAGGGGCGGATCGATGGGTTCAACCCAATGAACATTTGGAACGGGGAGAGGGGTCTAGGTGGGGAGACCCGTTCGTAGAAGGACATGAGTATTCCCTCTTGGCCAAGAATGTTTCATGTGACCAGTGTGTTTGTGGTACACACACACACACACACACACACACACACACACACACACACACACACACACAGCTGTCTCAGCTGACTCCTAGCCCTCAGTGCACTGAGGGTGTCTTGATACAAGCTCAGTCTTAATGATGAGGTTATATATTGAGGATTGGTTGAGAAACAGGAAGCAAAGTAGGATTTAAAATAATGACCAAAAAGTGACCACTATGGGATTGTTAGCCTTTTGACGGAGTTCATGGTGAAAACACTTCACGGCTTAAGGTGTTGAAGAACACTTTTGAATCGAAGTGCCTTCGTTTGTAATACCGCAGGCAGTACGTATTGTGGATTCTTTGAAATTTGAAATTCATAGAAATGACCCACAGAAATGGGTACGTTTTGCTGGTCTGGAGTGTTTTGAATTGTTACCCTAAAATTAGGCAACTGTTTTGTTTGTGTGTTGGAATTGAGGTCACAATTATTTGTAAATGGTACATGCTGTCGCACTCATTGTCAGTCTACTAGTAGTCTTTGGCAAAGACATCTGGAAACTGTTGAAGGAGGGATTCATTTTCATAGCCAGTTGAAATGTCAGATGGTCGTTGAACACACAGTTCGGACTCCATACAGACTTTTAACGGGTACAGAATGTTACTTACTGGCTAAAAATAATCGCGAGCGTGTGACCGTGGCCCAGTGCCCTAAAACCAGTGTCAAATCAGCCCCCATTTCTAATATTAGGTCACACTCCAGACCATCCAGCCCCCGATCCTATGTCAAGACGGGCGCAGGCTGTCCAGGCCAGGGTGTTACACCGCCGGAGTCAGCAGATTATTGGAGAGTTCGTTTTTGGAGCAACAGCGCCCCTTAGAGGTGTGGGAGAGTACCAGGGATTGAATCGGGTTCGGTCCCGAGTCGTCGGACACCGAAGACAAGTGTTCTTTGGTGCAGACGTTTAACGCACCGCATTTTCGAACTTGTCCCGCTGAACTAAAAACAGTTTTTAGGGAAATCTATTTATACTGCCCCCTGGTGTACTGTTTTTATTGTAAATCATGTGTAGTGTGTGGAAGCTATGTATCCTGCCAAAGTCTAAACTGCTGTTATATACAGCACTGTAAAGTAAATGCTGTATTGGGTGACACACAGGATCATCCCTGTAATAAAACCATTTACGTTAGTGTGCTTTGTTCTCTTTTTTTTACCTGCATTTTACATATTCATTGCAACAGCGTGCACCTGGTTTAACAGATTGCCCACATGTCATCATACAATACAAATGGATTATAATGCAGCTTTAATAAGAACCGCTCCACTCAGTTTCAGTGCGTTTCCCCCTTCTTCCTCCGAGTGGCACTGTTCAGCCATGCGCCCGGTGTCCCAGACGCAGAGGAGACCGTCATGTCTGTTCTTTTCTCACTTCGTCGTCGCCTTCTTTGCCTGTCTCCTCTTATCCCCATCTGCTCCTTCAGGAGTCGGAATCTAGCACAGCCTTGCTGTTCTTCAGAAGGACACGGTCCCTTTCAAACACGCACACAAACACACACTCGAGCACAACACATCGCAACAATGACTCATGCATAATTCAAATAACCTCAGAAGTAATTGTTCTTTCATTTCGGTGGATGCATTCCCAGTTTTCCTCATCAGAGATGTTTCGAGGAGAAGACGGATGCTCATGGGAGCCCAGTGGGGGTGATCGCCGTGAACTTTTAACTGTGTGTGTGTGTGTGTGTGTGTGTGTGTGTGTGTGATTGGAAGAGAGAGTGAGAGACTGCCTTGTTCTTTTATTTATTTAGAGAGAGAGACACCCTGGGACTTATTAGTGGTGTGGGGAACGGGTATTATTGTATATGCTCAAAGCCGCCGTACGTCGGGCTTCTCACGCTGTTGATAGTGGGGACAAGCATCTGTTCAAAGCGTTCTGGGGCTTTTCAAAACCCCGACGGCTCGTTCCAGAGGCTAGGACAGACCGAGGCGGCCCGGGGGAGCAGCGGACCCGTTTCAACGTACCAGATAAAACGAGACACCAAACAGCAGGGTGACTTTGGCTATTGTTTGGCGCCCGTCCACTTCTGGTCGAGGCAGCGCGGGACTAGGTTGTATGTCGATGTGTGAACCTTGAGAAATGCACAGCCATGAGTTGGGAAGGTGGGGGGGTTGTGTTCTCTAGACTCCACCGCCATCCCTCGGCCAGTTGACCAGTGGCGGAGCTGGCGTCGCGGTCCTGGCAGAGCGGGGCCGGAGGGGTCCTGGCAGAGCGGGGCCGGAGGGGTCCTGGCAGAGCGGGGCCGGAGGGGTCCTGGCAGAGCGGGGCCGGAGGGGTCCTGCTGCAGCCGGACCGGCAAGTCCACAGGGTATTCCGGGCGGCAGTGACTGCCACGCGGCATTGTTTGCAGCCTGCCCCCTGGGCGCACGGGAAGCCTGGCCTGTTGTGTTTGAGGGGATCAGAGAGGGTTTGTGTGTGTTTTCGAGGGATAATGCTCTGCTCCCTGTTCCAGATGCCCCTCCCTCCCCCCCCCTCTCTCTCTCTCTCTCTCTCTCTCTCTGTCTCTCTCCACCCTCCACGTTCTCTCTCGTTCAGTCCAGGGTAGCGAGCGCTTGTGCACAACGTGGAAGCTGGAAGGGGGAGACAAGTGTGACACTCGTGTGTCCTCCTCGTAATCGAAGCCCCTCTTTGAAGCGGCCGTTTGGTTTGGAACAAGCCTGTAGAGAGCTGCTGCAAGGGTCTTTAGGCAGAAATGGAACCAGGCCCAACAGAGAGGAGAGATAAGATGATGGGCCAGAGGGCTCTGATGGATGCAGTAAAGAGCTATTGGTGCTGCCAAAGTGGCATGCACCATCACACACACACACACACACACACACACACACACACACACACACACACACACACACACACACACACCAACAGTTCACTCATCCAGAAGTGCGAGGATGTTTTTCTGTGGAGGTGCCTCAGATTAGCGTCCGCTACATCCGTCAACGTGCTTAGCAGCCTACTAGATAATTGATCTGACAGTTCCACTCGGCATCCAGGCAAACAGAGTCGTCTGAGCCCTACCGTAGAACAGCGCCGGTGACCTACATTTGCACGTCTGAACGGGCCCGGGACTCAGGGGATGGAGGATCACATGGATGAGCCGCCGGAAAGGCTGCTCGATTGTTCCGTTAAGCAGCGGTACGGAGTCGATGTGGGAAAAATAATATCATCATCAACAACAACCTTCTGCTTAAGAGTTCTGTGATAAACTTGTGGCTCTTCAGTTGGCCATAGAACCGATGTGTGGTGAGCAAGTCTGGCGCCAATTGGCTGCCGTGGCATCACCCAGGTGGGTGCTACACTTTGGCGACCTAACTGTGAGTTGCCCCCTCGTATGTAAAAGCGCTTTGGGTGTAGAGAAAAACGCTAGGGCTATATCAAGTGTAATCAATTCTAATCATTATTACTAGTCCATTAGGAACAGAGGAGGGCACTGTGGCAATCCGTCGGGAGATTGACCCCACCTTTGGTTGGAAACGCAAAATAGACGGTTAAATCTTCATTCGTTTATGTAGTTAGCGTATTTTTCTCTATCAGCCGTACTCACAGTGTTGTTTTTGATCAGCGTAGTTACTCCTGTCAACTTTAGGGGAATATGGTTAGCGTAGTTCCGGAAAGCTGACGCTAGGCAGCGCTCTAGTACTTGAACTCTGACAAAAGGGGGACAAGCTGGTCCACAGCCCTCCCTCTCTACCTCCCTCCCTCCTTCCCTCGCATTCTCTCTCTAACCCCCTCAGTCACGGCTTGATATCCCAGTCTATGATAAGGAATAAATATTTTGAAAATTCTACAGTATCAGTTTCCCTTGGACGCACGGTTTAAAATTCCCTGCCCTTGGGCACAGCAGGACCATCACACTCACAAATGCATGTGCAAAACACACTCTTTCTCTCTTTCTGTTTATCTCTGGCTCTTTACTTCTCTTTCTCTCTCTCTCTCTCTCTCTCTCTCTCTCTCTCTCTCTCTCTCTCTCTTTAAATCTCTTTCTCTTTCCAGTACACACTGTTGTCAAATGTGTATGTGTGCTGGGGGAATTGCTCATTGACACAGGAGACCTCCCACATACAGAATAATGGGGGCTGTGGCAAATCCACTTCTGTTTATCTGAAGCTCACTGAGAGGAGAGGAGAGGAGAGGAGCAATGAAAGAGTAGGAGGGAAGTAGTGTTGTGGGATGGTTAAAGTCAACTGATTTACAAGAGCTTATTGGAGGCAGAGCGATTGGGAACAGAGAAAAAACAAGAGAACAGAGAAGAACAAAAGATGGGCAAATAAGAGCAAGAATAAATCAATTTGAGAATACATTTATAGATTTTCTCCAATCACAATCAGGGCCCTAAACGTAGCTCGATAATAAGAATTAGTATAACTCTTATAATACATGGAAATGTGTCATATTATGTGGTTGAGTTGATTCTAGGTAGCAGCCACGTTGACCCAGTGCTAAATCAACGGTTCGAATATCCCATTTTACACTTTCTGTAAAGACAAACACGGACTTCACACTCACCCACACTTCTAAACTCCGTCAGATGAGAGTCACATGTGTGCTTCGGTGTATCAGCGCTCCGACCAATAGCGCTGAAAACAAAGATCCAATAACATCAACTCAAGCAGCCTGCACAACGGACAATGAGACGGCATTTAGGGTCTGCTAGCGCTCCCGACAGATACCTTGCTCATGTAATGAGCACACTTGCACGTGGACTTGCTGAGGCTACATAAGCTAACCAACGGAAAGATGATTGATCTTGATCTCGAAGAAAGGGCTGTCATTGTTGATTATGAATTGATGGACACAGAATGGCCACGGACACTGTTCAATATGGAATTACTTGCAACTGGGGCCGGCCAACAGCGTACAACCATGCGGCAGCCATGTGGCAAATCATAGGAAGGGTCAGAGGTCGAGTCACTCCATTGAATGTGCAGAGAAATAAGGACCCGTTGACCTTCTGATTCCGCCAAATGGAAATCCATAAAAATTGCTTGACAAAATATTAAAACTTGTGCAGCTGCTGGCGATAAAACTCCATTCATTTCCAGAGACACTCGCGCGCACACAGGAAGGCGGTCACACACATGGACTATAATTATAAAGTAATTGAATCTATTCAATGTATTCCCCCCCCCCCAAACAATATGCCACTCTGAAGATGATCTTTTTTTAACACAGCCTTTTAAAAAATTTGGTTTAGTGTTAGGGCTAGGGACCTACCCTCATGATCTTCCATTTACCACCAAGACACGGCATAATCGTAAGTATATGTCTTTGTGTGTGCACTGTACACTATTGCTTGTTCGAGTCTCTTTGTGTGTGCTTCATGCATCAGAACCGATGTGCACAATGCAAACAGACAGACAGCCGGTCGAGGCCCTGTGCGTCATCATACACTGTGAGTCAACATTGATGTGTAGGCCCCTTAGTTCAAAATAGAGCCCGGGCTGTTTTTAGCTGGACGGGGAGGACCCCCAATGCTTTCTGCTTGGCGCGTGGCAATGTCCATCCCCTCGTCACAGAATAGCTGAGTCCCCTTTGGGGGACAGAAGACACCAGGGACCCTCTGACCTCTGGAGGTCAAGTGCAGTGGGCCAGGAGACGAGGAGACGAGGTGTCCTGGGTCGGCCTACGTGACCCTGGAGACGTAAAGTCCTCCCTCTCCTTTAACTCTATCATCTCCATCCATATTAATATTACTGTAAAGTCCTCTGTATCATTTAACTCTATCATCTCTATCCATATTCATATTACTGTAAAGTCCTCTGTATCATTTAACTCTATCATCTCTATCCATATTCATATTATTGTAAAGTCCTCTGTATCATTTAACTCTATCAACTCTATCCATATTCATATTACTGTAAAGTCCTCTGTATCATTTAACTCTATCATCTCTATCCATATTCATATTACTGTAAAGTCCTCTCTCTCTCTCTCTCTCTCTCTCTCTCTCTCTGCCTTTCTCTTTCTCTCTCTGCCTTTCTCTATCTCTCTCTCTCTCTCTGCCTTTCTCTATCACTCTATTCTCTATCAAACGAGCACACACACTAAGACACACTTCTTTGACCTCATTCACCTGGGTCAATTTACTGTAACACAGAGCCACACACAGTGGCCTCTTGTCTTGTGCTCTAAGGCCTTGATAGGAGGCATGCATCACCAATCTCTGGATTCACTCTGCATTCCTCTAATAACTTACTTACGCCTCTCTCTCTCTTCCTCTCTCTCTCTCTCTCTGTCTGTCTTTCTCTCTCTCTCTCTCTCTCTCTCTCTCTCTCTCTCTCAAACACACTCTCTCTCTCTCTCTCTCTCTCTCTCTCTCTCTCTTTACTTCCACCCTCTCACGCCGGTCTCAACCCTGTTCACGCTCACAGAAGTACAGCCATGCCCGTTTCTCTGCCGCCTCTCACGTCGAGCACAGTCGATGCCCTGGAGGTCAGGACGGCCGCGTCTTTGAGCGCCCGGAGCCCGAATGAGCGATGGCCACATGAGAGACGGTCCAGTGTGTCCTCGGGAGGTCAAGCCCGAGGTCAGCGCTGTCTCACCGCAACGCTGATTGGACACCAGGTCGTCGATTATCCACGTTGCAGGCCAGATGTCTCATCATCGATTGACGTGCAAACGATTCCCTTTTTTCCCCTCTCTTTTTTTGTCATGGGAGAATCTGAAAGAGCCGTGCGTGTGTGTGTGTGTGTGTGTGTGTGTGTGTGTGTGCGCGTGTGTGTGTGTGTGTGCGTGTGTGCGTGTGTGTGTGCATGTGTTTGTGTGTGCCAGGGTCAGGGTTAGGGTTAGGGTTAGGGTTAGGGTTAGGGTTAGGGTTAGGGTTAGGGTTAGGGTTAGGGTTAGGGTTAGGGTTAGGGTTAGGGTTAGGGGTTATCTGGCAAACGACAGGCCAACGAATTTCAGCGTAGAAGCCAGGATAGAAATGGAATGTTCAGCATAGAGATAATGGGGTAGATAAGTAAAACTAGCTCTCACGCCGACGCTGCTGTCTCTGACACGCTCGTGACATGCCAGGGCCCAGGTCGAACAAATCTCGCTCACTTCCAGACTGTGTGTGTGTGTGTGTGTGTGTGTGTGTGTGTGTGTGTGTGTGTGTGTGTGAGTGTGGTGGATGTTTGACCTCCCGAAGGCAAAGCCACACCACCTTGGGTACCATGTGAAGACTATCATGCGGTACATTTCCTACTGAACATATAATTGGTTCAATAATCCTTTTGGGACAGCACTGTAATAACTGTGGGTTTATGCATGAGCGGTCATAGGTACTGCCGGCTCAGAGGGAAACGAAGGCAAAAAAAACACACAGCCGCCAACTGCATCTCCCTGTGGAGTTCTTCTCCCGGCTTCCTGCTCCTCCCTCACTTTACCTTTCCTTTTCCCGATTGAAGGCAATGCATCCCTCTCTCCCACTCGGCTAAAACAAAATGGTCGCAGCCGAACTCCATGGAGCCAGCATCGGTCCGAGCCGTGGTCAGAAGGGGGGGGGGGGGGGGTTGTGTGGATGAGTTCCAGTATCGGCCACTCGGCCCCAGCAACTATCTAACGACAAAGGTGCCGCTGACGTGTTATCAGTGGCAACCCGTAACAAATTCATGAGGCAATGACCAAACAAACGGCGTCGACAACAACATGGTAAGAGAGAGGGACACCAGGGAAAAGGGCCGTTTCTAGCTTTTGAGGGGCCCTATGCGAAAGGTTATTTGGGGGGCCCTATGCGAAAGGTTATTTGGGGGACCCTATTTTGTGAAACTATTGTAGGGGAATTCCAAACCCTCTAAGTTGGTCCAGGGGCATGCATTTAACATTTAAATGCATCAATCTGGTGCACTTTAAGAGATCTGTGGAAAATATATGCATATTATTGTTTTTACTCAGCACACAAGGTGGTTGGTTACCACTACAGACTGGTCATATTCACTCCTAGAGACAAAAAGACTAAAATGACAGCTTGGGGGGCCCCTGGTTGCTTTGGGGGCCCTATGCAA
>CM030189.1:5496896-5526896 GCA_017639675.1 Aplochiton taeniatus
TTTTTTTTTTTTTGCATCCCGTGTTCTGTTCTTGCCACACACAAGCACAATAACACACGCGTGCGCACGCACACACACACACACACACACACACACACACACACACACACACACACACACACACACACCACACCTTCTACCTGCGATGGAAGCTGCCAGTGCTTTGGGACGGTGATCAATCAGCAGCACACATCTGGATGTGAAAGGAGTTCTGGCCAAGGAGCAGTTACAGGTTCTGAGAAACCCGTGGCTTCACACAGAGAGGCAGGGACAGACAGGCCAAAGATAAGACAGCCTCCGCAGAAAGAAACACAAAATCATCAGAGGCATGGAAACAGACAGACAGGCAGGCAGACAGACAGACAGACAGACAGACAGACAGACAGACAGACAGACAGACAGACAGACAGACAGACAGACAGACAGACAGACAGACAGACAGACAGACAGAAACGGTGGTACAGAGGCTGATTGCTGTCAGCTTTTTAAATATTTTTTGTAATCCTTAGTAAGGTTGATAAATATTGATTGTTGGTTTCAAAATAAGAACCTCAGCACTCCTCCAGCACACTGAAAAGTAAGCCTCAGGCAATTATACTTGCACACACACTTTTTCTCGATCTCTCTCTCTTTCTAAAGAGGGAGGGGTTGGGTTTGAAGACATAGATCACAGTCTGCACGGATTTAAAGTTATCAGTCAGCAGTTAGCGCTGTTTCCAGTCAGGAGGGGGACAGAATATAAACGATATGTATTTACACCGCAGTCGACCTCCAGCCTATATTACAAACATCAAAATGTTTGGCAGCCAGGAATGCACTTGAGTTTGTGATTATTTTTTTGAATTGCAAACGACATCGTTTTCGGGAAAATCTGAGGACCACGAAAGGAGATGCCCTATGGCACTTGGAGTTATTTCCTTAAACGTTTTTTGTATGAAGGGTATTTTTCAAACATCTCACTCAAAGCCTAACGAGGCCTGAGCTATTCACACCAGGTAATGACAACATAAGAAGTGGGCTTTGTCCTAAGAAAAGTGTACGTCTTGTTTCAAATACATGCATGCAATAATACGACTACTACAAATTGTGTTAATACAAATCCCAAACTTTTTTCCAGGTGAGAACGAGGATGTACCGTATGGTTCACTCATTTCTGCTGTTAACCAAGTGAGATATATCAGCATATTTGCGATAGAATGGCAAACACGTTGCCCGTCTGTTTCCAGTTGTTACTTCTGGCGGCACTTCTCGCTGTGGTCAATGGACAACAAATTCTAGGCGCCCAACAAGATTCGACTGACTCGGGCTCTGACCTTGCCGTCACCACTCAGAAGCAGGCACTCGCTGATGTCGCCGGTCCTATCAGACACAATGTCTCCCGCCCCCGCCGCTTACCGCCGATGTGCACAGGACCTACCGAAATTAGAGACACCTTCAAGTACATCAACACGGTGGTCTCGTGCCTGGTGTTCGTGGTGGGTATAATCGGCAACTCCACTCTTTTGAGGATCATCTATAAAAACAAGTGCATGCGCAACGGCCCAAACATTCTGATCGCGAGTCTAGCGCTTGGAGACCTGCTACACATCATCATTGCGATACCCATCAACGTATACAAGGTGAGAACAACGCGTACTTTTCAAGACTTACTAAACATTCTGTGTGTAAACACAATTTACATTTTTATGTTGCAAACCATGTGGCCAAATAGACTGATAGGCTCCAGCGCCCCCCTCCAGCGCAGCCCCCTCCAGGTTTTCATTTAGCTGGGCTCTAAGCCAGTCCATCCTCCTGGCGTCCTTGGTATTATGGTCGAAGTGTTATCCTCAGTGCGTGCGTGCGTGTGTGTGTGTGTCCAAAGAGCGAGATCGAGTGGGAGAATAAGAGAGCGTATATTTGGGTAGCGGGGTCAGGCATGTTTAAATAATTGACCGCATACCAGAGAAGAGCGAGCCTCGAGAGACTGGAGATATGGCCACATATGATTCCAATAGGTTCACCCACATTCCAGCCGACCATTGTAAGCAGGCATGAAAAGCCCTGACAGGTTAGCCAGAGTTCTACGGGAAGGCCGCCAACTTGTTGTTGTTCCGTCACTTCAGACAAACGTGCTTGAGCATTTCTGGGTCCCAGAGCTTCGGAACTATAGCTATTCTAGATGGTTTTCTGGTAATTTTAATTTATAAAAGAAATAAAAAATAATAATTGGTCTTTGTTATATTGGTATATCCTGTGCTAGTAGTTAGTTGCCCATCCCCCTCTCTCGCTGTCTCTCTTTCTCCTAGCTCCTGGCTGAAGACTGGCCGTTTGGAGTGAGCCTGTGCAAAGTGGTGCCGTTTGTTCAGAAAGCCTCCGTGGGAATCACAGTACTGAGTCTGTGTGCTTTGAGCATCGACAGGTACACATGCAAACTTACACACACACACACACACACACACACACACACACACACACACACACACACACACACACACACACACACACACACACACACACTCACAAACTAACAGTGTGTCTAATGAGAAAAGTCATGCATCTTGTCCGTTCCTGACAGTGTTTAACTGGGAAGAAAAGGGTTGTTCATGCACATAGCTTCTCAAACCACATTTTCCCCTGAAATCCCACTTTCCCGCTCTACCTCCCCAGGTACCGGGCGGTGGCCTCCTGGAACCGTATCAAGGGGATCGGCGTTCCCAAGTGGACGGCTATAGAGATCGCGCTCATCTGGCTGCTGTCTGTAGTGCTGGCGGTGCCCGAGGCGGTGGCCTTCGACATGATCACCATGGACTACAAGGGCGAGCACCTGAGGATCTGCCTCCTGCACCCCATGCAGCAGTCGGATTTCATGAGGGTGAGCGCACACACACACACACACACACACACACACACACACACACACACACACACACACACACACACACACACACACAGGAGAGAACACACGCACTGTGGACACAGCTGCGGGCGTGCACACACACACACACACACATACACGCTTAAGCACACACACACACGCATTCCTGAAAAACGTATCCCCGATGAAGGTCTGAACACTGACAGTTCCCTGGCTGGGGTGTGGGGGAGAGGCTGCGTTTGGGAATCCTGTGGCCGTGTCAGACGCTCCCCAAGTGCTCCTCAAATAAAGACATATCTGAGGATTTATCCCTCCCCTATCCCACAGTATAGACAGCTGTGTGTGTGTGTGTGTGTGTGTGTGTGTGTGTGTGTGTGTGTTTGTGTGTGTGCGTGCAGGTGTGTGTGTGTGTGTCCAATTGACCTGTGAATAATGAGGTTGCTGTAGCTGTTTTGGAGACGGTCCCAAAACAAAGGAAAAAGTGGAGTCTGAAGCACAGTCAATGTCGCACAGAGTATAACGGAGGCTGTGGCTTAAAAGCGATTACAACAATAAAGATTGCTCCATATTCCCTTCTTAGCAGAACCATCCACGTTCCACACATCAACCTAGCATGTGTGTTCGCAATTTGGCAGAGGATTCTGTCCTCTCCGGCATGGTTTGTAGTGCTACAAGTCAACCTAGCGTTTGTATGTGTTCACAACGTTGCTCAACGTTGCTGATGATTCTGTCCTCTGCCATGGTTTGTAGTTCTTCAAGTCAACCTAGTGTTTGTATGTGTTCACAACGTTGCTGATGATTCTGTACTCTGCCATGGTTTGTAGTTCTACAAGTCGGCTAAGGACTGGTGGCTGTTCAGCGTGTACTTCTGCCTGCCCCTGGCCGTCACCGCGGTCTTCTACACCCTGATGACCTGTGAGATGCTCCGGAAAAAGAACGGCGTCCAGATCGCTCTCAGCGACCACCTCAAACAGGTCCGCCGGGCGCAGGGGGGGTGGGGGAGACACAAATGTCTTCATTGGACCCATTTTGTTGCTTGGTCTAAGGCGACACATACGGCTAATACAACCTATTCAACGTTTTTGTGTGTGTGTGTGTGTGTGTGTGTGTGTGTGTGTGTGTGTGTGTGTGTGTAGCGGAGGGAAGTAGCTAAGACAGTATTCTGTCTGGTCCTGGTGTTCGCTCTGTGTTGGCTGCCCCTCCACCTCAGCCGTATCCTCAAGCTCACCATCTACGACGAGAAGGACCCCAATCGCTGTGAACTACTCAGGTCGGAACACACGCACACACACACACACACACACACACACACGCTCCCTGACAACCTCTCTCCTCCTCCAAATGAAATCAGGGATTTTGTCACAAATGTCTGTACATTTCACTTGACTGTGGACATGAAAGATGAATGAATGGATAATTCATTTTTACATAGTTTCAAAAAGCATAGAATGATCATATTTGATTTCACGACAGATATGAACGTGAGGTGTTTATTCCTCCCTGTAGCTTCTTCCTGGTCCTGGACTACATAGGAATCAACATGGCGTCTGTGAACTCCTGCATCAACCCCATCGCCCTCTACGTGGTCAGCAAGCGCTTCAAAAACTGCTTCAGGGTAAGAGCGGCTCTGTTTCTTGTGAACCGGATCACAACAGGACAAAAAACACAAGCCTCACATTCAAATGTTTTCATGTAATCGTCTTAAAATGTGTTTCCTGTCACAATGTTTCCTGTCGAGACGTCAAAACTGTTCTGTTCAAAACGTCGCCGTACCGAGACTCCTTCCCTCTGTCATTTCCACCTCTTCTTCTCCTCTCTTCCCTCCGTCGTTTCCACCTCTTCTTCTCCTCTCTTCCTGTAGTCATGTCTGTGCTGCTGGTGCCTTCCCGCGGAGATGCTGATGGACGACAAACAGTCGTGTTTGAAGCTCAAAGTCACGGACCGGGCCTCCGACCAGAGCAACTCCCGCGTCACCAACAAGTACACGTCAGCATGACAGGGCCCTCTGTTGGTGCCCTGCAGCCTTACCCATGACGTGCCCTTAAGGACTGGATGGGAGACCCATGTTTTCCCATGACTTCTCTCTGCTCCGGTCTGTTGAACCAAAGTGACCTTCTAGGAGAGAAACGCACTTTGATCTAGAAAAGAAGTGAGCGCCACATGTTGCCTTAGGCAGAGGATGTGCCTTCAATTACTGTTTGTTGCTTACTGTGTTGTAAGCTCGTCCACATGGACTCCCCCCGTCTCTCTGCTGGGGCGAGCACAAAAGTGCACTTAGAGTCTTGCATTCTGGGAGATTGAGTCTGGGATGAACAAGGATGTAAGGAAGGGGAGGAAAATAAAGGTATTGATAATGACTGGAGGTCAGGATCAATGCAAGCAAACATTTAGCAGTATTATTGTTCATAAATGGGTCGTGTGATGTGTAAACTAGAAATGTTTATTAAGCTTAAATGAATATGCATTAGCTAGTCGTTTTTTGCCAAGAGGTTATGACAGAGTCACCCCAAAAATATGTGTTGTGTGAATAGGAAATGCCATTTCCACAATGAAAAATATCTGAAATCATCTTCGTTATTTTGGGCCTGCCTGGTGTGTACACCACACATATTTTGCCTTATTTATGGTGCAGACCATGCATCATGTTGTTAAGCAGTTTAATAATCGAATTATGTTAAGTTAGAAGCCTAGACTTTTAAAGCAGAAACATTATGTACATTGTTTTATATGGTAATATGGTAGTTTTGGTGAAATGTTCGATGACCATTCTTACTTATGCTGTTATGTGTTAACGGAACTACTGAGGTTTTATGAATTCATGTTGGTGTTGAATGATGAAGACTTTGAAGCAACCACAGGTAACTTTATTGCCTTGGAGATCTTCAAAAGGCACATTTTAAAAAGTTGCCTCTAGCCACTTTAAAGGTAACATTTCCACACATCGACATTATCAGCCTAGAATGTATCGTTAAGATGCACAACATGTGCCACACTTTTTACGCTGACCGAGTAGAGTGAAATAATGATTGTCAGCCCAACAAAACGTCAGACAATTTGCTTATATAAAATTGTTTTGTCGTTTTAATAGACAAATTTACATTAAATATGTTTCCCTTTTATCAAAAGCAAAAGCCCTCATGCATACATCGGAGAGTACTACTACTTTACATAAAACTAAATTAAAATGTGGTGTTTTATAACTGTGTATGGGTTTGATTTTTAATGGCTCTATTACTGACTAGCTGTTGTATAAAGTTGTGCATTAGTAAATTCTCTGCTGCATT
Organism: Aplochiton taeniatus; assembly: GCA_017639675.1. Lineage (NCBI taxonomy): Eukaryota > Metazoa > Chordata > Actinopteri > Galaxiiformes > Galaxiidae > Aplochiton > Aplochiton taeniatus. Next base: position 5,503,035 of record CM030189.1, read on the forward strand.
ATTCTCGGGTTTGTTTTGGCTTTCTTGTATCTCCATGGTACCATATTAACATCAAAAGACAGGGGAGCTTTTTTTTTCTTTATGAATATAATATTTAAATTACAGTAAGGGATTGAATTTATTGAGAAATTACTTGGTAAGTTTAATATGTAAACAAGTCATACTTCTTTGTCTCTGCTAATGGCTATAGTGTCTGTTTTATGTTTAGCGTTTAGCAGTGTGTGTGTGTGGTGAGAGGGTGAACAAAGCCAGCGATCATGTGAGATGGAATGCCATCACAGAGCATCCCTGTAATCCCTGTCTTTTTCTTTACACACACACACACACACACACACACACACACACACACACACACACACACACGTACCCACACAGATAAAGTCCTGCTTTGACCTGGGAACGTTCCTTCAGGCTAAACCAGTGTCACGCACGTCACATTAGCCTTCAAAGAAGCCCTCTGTCCTTTGAGCCCTCCACCCGACCCCCCTCCCCTAGATCCCCTCATCTCTATCGCCGGCCTGTCCTCCCTCTTTCCCACTTTCCTATCTGTGCATCTGCTCTTCTTCACCTCTTATCCTCCAACACCCTGCGGTCCGCCATCTTTACCTAGAGCGTTTATCTAGGTCTCTCTGTATCTGTACCTCTCTCTGTCTCTCGCTCTCTCTCTCACACACACCATTCATATGTTTTTTCACCAATACCCCAAAATCAGTCACAGTTAACATGGTTGGAAAAGGACTCCAATGCGTGACCGTGGTTGTTGCAAAGATCCCGCTCTGTCATTCCTTCGGCTCCCCTCCATTCCTCTCCTTCTCCTCTTCCCCTGTTCTCTCCATCTTTTCACTCCTCTACTCCCTCCTTATCCTCACCCCTCTACTCTCTCCTTCCCCTCACTCCTCTGCTCTCTCCTTCTCCCCTCCTCCGTTCTTTCCTCTACTCTTCTTCTCCTCTTCCCTTGTTCTCTCCATCTCTTCACTCCTCTGCTCCCTCCTTCTCCTCACCCCTCCATTCCTCTCCTTCTCCTCACCCCTCTGCTCTCTCCTTCTCCTCACCCCTCTACTCTCTCCTTCTCCTCACCCCTCTACTCTCGCCTTCTCCACTCCTCCGTTCTCTCCTCCTCTAGTCTTCTTCTCCTCACTCCCCTCTCTCCCGATTCTACACAATGCCAGTCAAACAGCACTGGTGAGTTCTCTCATGTCTGGGGTAAACCGTGTCCTCCCACCTTATTGAAAGTGAAGGACAGCCTAGGAGATGAATATGCTGATCTGTGAGGGGGTGTGAGGGGATTGAGTAAGACATCTTGAGAATATATAAGCCCCGTGGTTTTCATTTCACACGCGCACACGCACGCGCACGCGCACACACACACACACCTTGCACAACACGCACTCAAACATGCATTCCATGACAGCAGGCTGAACTTCTTTTCCGTTTTATCTCCTGAGGCAAAGCCCAGCAGTTATGGTTGGCATGGAGAACTAGCTTGTGTGGCCTCTGCCTTACAGAGCTTTGGGCTTTTCCCCGTGAAACACCCTTTCCGCTGTGCAACAGACCCTCTGCTCTCAAACACGCAGCCGCGTTTCGTCACCCACGTGAGAAGGGTTCACTCGAAAGGGATCCGATGGTTCAATTTAAGTCGGTTCCTTTTTGATTGACATCCATTTACTTAAAAAAAAAAAAAGGAAAAAAATCTGCCACTGCTTTGTCACCAAGGAAAAGAGTGAGAGCCTGTTAATGGCCCTGCATCTCTCATCAAGGCCGACGGAGAGTGCCTCGTCTGGGGGCGAAAATCTGGAAGGTGTGTGATAGGTCACGATCTCTTAAACACAAACTGTCAAGAGGGCCAATTCGAAGCGACATCCGACCGAATTTTAACCGCTGTAAAAAGACAGCAAGAAACAGTCTAGCATCCCTCATGACGTAGCTTGTTGTGTTCACAGTTTTATTTGAGAATGTTTTTTTTTATAGAGGGGACCAATTTGGGGCTCAGGCGGAACAAAGGGGGAAAGACAAGGAGTGAAAACAGGAATTAGGGATGTGTTCTGAACGTGTCCATGGGATCTGACCGCGCCCGCGCCCCCCCCCCCCCCCCCCCCCCCGCAGCACACAGGGAGAATGTGCCGCCATCAGAAGTCTATGTGGCTACGGCTACACTAACATTTAGTCAGAACAAAGAAAACACCCCTGCGTGTGCGCGTCTGTGTTGACTTCAAAACTTCAAGGCAAAAATGTTGAGCAAACCCCAAGCCAAGAGCCTAGCATAGCTCACCGTTGCCAGTTGTACATATTTCGCTAGTGTGCTGGCGGTATGTGCGCCACACATGCTCTCCGCACGAACACACGCATGGACTATCAGCAAGAAATTATACGTGATGCCCACACATACACATGCAATCTACACATTCTATCGATCATACTGCTTCACTTTCTCTTGCAACTTTTCAATAACAGCGTGGGAGTTAACCTCTGGCAAAGCCAAACCCAAACATTCTTGAACCTCTGTTACAGAGGTTGAGAAAGAGGGCTAAATGGCGATCAATAGTGAGAGAGGGAGAGGGGAAAACAGGGAGATCCCACCAGCAGAATACTCTATGGGACTGAAAAATGACTCACATTTACAACCAAGACTTATCAGTGCATTGCACAAGTGGAAGAAAACAGTCTTTGTTCTTTTTGTATACAGTACATAATCGCAATAATTATAACAATAATTATGCATATCATGATACGTAAATATATGATTATTTCCACAGACATAGCTGTATATTCTGAGCCCTCTGCCGCTCTGGAGTATTAAGACAGGATATGTTTTTGCATCCAAGTACCTAATAAAAACAAAACCATAATGAGACCCACACGACCAGACCAAATCTGACTTGGAAGCAACAGTGGGCTGAAACGACTTGTTCAGCAAGTGAACAAATGCACTCTCCTAGCAGGCCAGGTGGCTTCTTTAGCCGTAGTCTATCTCCTCCTCTCCTCTTGTTCCAGTCAAAACGGGGAGACGATAGTAATTGAAGGAGGGAAAGAAGGGCCCCTGCTGGCCTGAGACAGTTGTGACGGTGGGCTTCCGTGAAAACCCAATGTTGTTTTCCTGAAACGGGAACTGACCCGGCTCATAAAAGTCTTCCATTTCTCTTCGCCTCGCACTCCTCTACAGCGGGAGGAGGGGATTGTCCAAGCCCCCTTCAGGGTGTTGCGAAATATGTGGTGCACAACCTTACCACCAGGGAGCACCAGTGGGTGGATTATATCACACAGCCACATGAATTAATACAGTGTTGTTTATCGGACTGGCAAAATCCACACTCATATTGTACACTTGTATGTGTGGCTGTGTGTGTGTGTGTGTGTGTGTGTGTGTGTGTGTGTGTGTGTGTGTGTGTGGGGGGGGGGGGGGGGGGGGGGGGGGGGGGGGGGGGGTTTGTGGACATGTGCACTTGTTAGTGATTGTCACTCAAACCTCTGGGTGATTTGCGTTGCAAATAAACCTGTGTTTACCTATGCTGCTGGCTAACAATGGTCGCTATGGGTTACCTGGACTCACAGAACAGGTATCCAATCAAAACCCTTCAAGGGGAGGAGTTAACAAAAAAAAAAGGGAAGCAAAGCTGTAGAGCATGCCATTGGGACAACCCTGTCATTACTTTTCCGCTCACTTTATGTCAATAAGTTGGGGCGATCTGTCTATTGGTCAATGTTGATATTTGAAAGGGCAAACTCATCCCGGGGAATCGTCCAAAAGCAGTTTTTCAAGCGGGAGAAAAACATTTCTGTTCTTCTCTGCCTTTCAAAGTCCAGCTGACTGCTACAGACACTGTGCGTGAGCTGAAGGTAAGGTGCAGTTTCTTGTTCTTCACGCAGCAGAACAGAAGTTGTTACAGCGAGGTTAGGCGGGGACAGTCAAACAGTTTGGTGTGTTAAAAAAAAAAGGCTGTGAACACAGGCGAAAGTGAAAGTGTGTGTCTAGGTTGGTGCGGGGGTGTTGCTGAGCACGATGGTTCCAGGCACCAGATAAACATGCCTTCACAGCCAGCAACATTATTCCAAGTCCAATTTACACATTGACTGTGTTGTGAAAAGTTAAATAGAGGAAAATAGGTTACACTCAAAAAGAAAAAAATAATGCTAACCTCCATCCCCAATTCCTGATCCCCCCCCCCCCCCCCACACACACACACACACACACACACACAAGACCTACAAATGCAAACACCATATTTCTCAGTGTCAGGTTAGCCAGGCCTGGTTTACCCTAAGCGACAACCCAGGCTTATCAGCCGTTCCCTCGGCTGCTGTGCTCTTATCAGCCTAGCCTAGTTCACAAACACACACACACACACACACACACACACACACACACACACACACACACAGTGGGAAATGAATGTTATGGGGCTTATCCGAGCGGGTCCTACGGGGGCTGGCAGCTACTTCACACACCCTGATCACATGGCTGCAGCCTCCAAGACAGACAGGCCTATGTGACCAGGGAACTGATGCACAAAGGCACTGGGATGCTGCTGGTAGTATTTCCACTGGGAGACTGTCGGGCCTCTGGAAGCGGAATGGCAGTGGCACAATCGCCGGGGCGATGCTGGACGGCTACCAAACTGCTGAGAGATTAGCATAGGGCTGCTTCAAGTAAAAGATGGGGGTGGGGGGCTTGGCGCGTGGTGTCTCACTCCGTAATGAGCCTTGCCACGGTCTGTGTTGCGCCCGGGGGGAAGAACAACTTGAAAATGTGGAGGAATAAGCGCTGAGTGTGGAGAGGCCTGACGCGTTGGCAGCCAGGCACAATGGCACAGTCCGGAAAATGGAGGTCCTTTTGGGAGGAGGGGCAGCGTTTGCTGCGCTTCCCGGGATAAGGGCCCCATGCCAGCACTTCCATTCACCAGACAACAACAACGCAACACACTCACACATCCCATTTTGTTTGCCACTCTGAAGTTAATTCTTTGTTATCCTTATAATTTCCCCTTAATAACTGACACATTAATGCTCAACTGTGTTTATTTAAAAAAAAAAAAAAAAAGAAGAGAGATTTGAGTACTTTGCTAAAATTCTATAACACACCTGGCCACGCATTAGAGACACAATTATGAAAGAGGAAATGACATGCAGAGCTTGATAAACGGATATTTACCCATGCAGCAAGGCAGATGATCTCTCCGATGGAGTCGGACGAGGGAGGTGCGGAGGCGCAGGTGTGTCAACAAGACCGCGCGTCGTCATGGCACCTCTATCTGTAACTGCACACCTCAGAGGCAGAGAGGTCATGGGTACGACAAGAGAGGGAACGGGATTTACTGGTACAGTGTAGCACGGCCCTGTAGCTGGCACGGGCATTCCCGCCAGCTTCCCCTGCACTACCATGGAGGAGGGAAGAGCTGGAGTGGTGTGTGTGTGTGGGGCAGAGAAAACGTGGAGTGGGAAAGTGGGTAGCTGCACACTCGAGTAGAGTCGAGAGAAGAAAAAAAAAAGTGGTCTGAGGACGAGAAGGAGCCAGGTAAATTTCGGAGGGGAAAAAAAAAACGAATTGGAATGTAAGGAGTGAGTGAGTAAAGGACGGAAGAGAAAGGGACAACACAGTAACAAAAGATGAGCTTATTAGAAGAGGAAACGTTTACCATTCCCTTAACCCAGGGAGCGGTGTCCTTGCCTTGTTTTGGATAAAAGTGCAGGCCGCCTAGTCTACACATTCGGAACCTTGTACAATGGGCAAACCCTGTTTGTATGCTTCCAGCTCTGAGTGTATGCAGCTGCTACCACACACGCGCACATAAACAGACACGCCGTGCACACACACACACACACACCGACACACACAGAAAGCACATTGCCATGTTGAGAGGCTTCCTTCCTGTTTCTCTCTTGGCCTCGTTTAAAAGAGAGATAAGGGAGCAATGCAATTCAAATCGAAGAGAGAGAGCGAGAGAGACAGAGAGAGAGAGAGAGAGAGAGAGAGAGTAGGGGGAAGCTCATAAATGCAAAACTACCGAATGATGTTTCCCAACTCAAGCTAAGGTTCGGGGGCATAATTTATTATTAAAGTTGCTTATGTTTAACAAAAGTCCATCACTTTTCTGCCGCACAATATCCAGCACGTGTGTGGGGGTGTGGGTGCGTAATTCTTCTTTGTGTTGCGCGTCCAACTTTACACTCTGTCTCAATCTGGACTGTCTTTTTCTGCCCTGATGTCAGGTTTGGACCAGAAGAGGACACTTGGCAGCATCCACTTCCTCATCACGAGTAGAACCTGAGAGCGAGAAAGTCAGTTTCCTGTGACGCTCGTATCTGTTCTGTATTTTCCTACAGCTCCACAGTACTCAGCCTGCCCACACTTTCGCAGCCCTGGTCTTCAGACAACCTGTTTTGAGAACAGGCTCTTTTGAGACTGAAGAGAAGCCTTCTGAAGTAGTTTGCTGTTATAGGGTGCAATTCAGCAAGAGATCAGTCTTATCGGAGCTGCATTTTTTAAATCATTTGCGTCAAGTAAAACACAAAGGCGGACATATTAAAAACCTGCATGGCAGCTGAGATGAAGTCTGTGTAGAGCTTTTCATGTGCGTACGTGTGACCTTTGGAAAGTCTACAATGCAGCAACAGACAGAGCTAATATTTGAGTTTGCCAGCGACCATGTGAATGGACCACAGGTGAGAAAGATGCTCTTCAGAGATTTTTTAAAATTATTTTTAGATGTGTTTGTGTTTACACTATTCCCTTCCTTTGTGTCGCTGGAGAGGCCCACACTCTACCCTGCTGTTGTTGTTGAGCAGGTCCCTGGTACACACCTGCTCTCCTACGCAGGCTTGGCCTGTGAGCAGGCATACATGGAAGACCAGATGATAAAAGGTAAAACAAATTATATGAATATAGCTGTGTGTGTGTGTGTGGTGTGTGTGTGTGTGTGTGTGTGTGTGCGTGTGTGTGTGTGTGTGTGTGTGTGTGTGTGTGTGTGTGTGTGTGTGTGTGTGTGTGTGTGTGTGTGTGTGTGATTTAGGATGGTAATAAGTACGACTTTAGGCCAGTTTTGAAACACTGCGCATTGAGCCAGGTGCTGATTTGTCCTGCATTTAATACATGTAATGTATATACAGTGAAGGAAATAATTATTTGATCCCTTGCAGATTTTGTAAGTTTGTCCACTGACAAAGAATGAAAGGTCTATAATTTCAATGGTAGGTTTATTTTAACAATCAGAGATAGAATAAAAAAATTGAAATACAGAAAATCACATTATATAAAATATATACATTGATTTGCATTTGATTGAGTGAAATAAGTATTTGATCCCCTAGCACAACATGACTTAGTACTTGGTGGAGAAACCCTTGTTGGCAAGCACGGAGGTCAGACGTCTCTTGTAGTTGGTTACCAGGTTTGCGCACATCTCAGGGGGGGTTTTGGTCCACTCCGCTTTGCATATCCTCTCCAAATCCTTAAGGTTTCGAGGCGGTCGTTTGGCAACTCGAAGCTTCAGCTCCCTCCATAGATTTTCTATGGGATTAAGGTCTGGAGACTGGCTAGGCCACTCCATGACCTTAATGTGCTTCCTCCTGAGCCACTCCTTTGTTGCCATGGCAGTGTGTTTTCGGTCATTGTCGTGCTGGAAGACCCACCCACGACCCATTTTCAGTGTCCTGGCTGAGGGAAGGAGGTTGTCGCCAAAGATTTCACGGTACGTCGCCCCGTCCATCCTCCCCTCGATGCGGTGAAGTTGTCCTGTCCCCTTAGCAGAGAAACACCCCCAAAACATAATGTTTCCACCTCCATGCTTGACGGTGGGGATGGTGTTCTTGGGGTTTTAGTCAGCATTTCTCTTCCTCCAAACACGGCGAGTCGAGTTGATGCCAAAGAGCTCGATTTTGGTCTCATCTGACCACAACACTTTCTCCCAAGCCTCCTCAGAATCGTTCAGGTGTTCATTGGCAAACTTCAGACGGGCCTGTACATGTACCTTCTTGAGCAGGGGGACCTTTCGGGTGCTGCAGGATTTTAATCTATTCCTGCGTAGTGTATTACCAATGGTTTTCTTGGTGACTGTGGTCCCAGCTGCCTTGAGATCATTAACAAGCTCCTCCTGTGTAGTTCTGGGCTGATCCCTCACTTTTCTCATGATCCTCGATACCCCGCGAGGAGAGATCTTGCATGGAGCCCCAGACCGAGGGTGATTGATGGTCATTTTGTGTTTCTTCCACTTTCGAATAATTGCACCAACAGTTGTCTCCTTCTCACCGAGCTGCTTGCCGATGGTCTTGTAGCCCATTCCAGCCTTGTGCAGGTCTACAATCTTGTCCCTGACGTCCTGAGACAGCTCTTTGGTCTTGCCCATGGTGGAGAGGTTGCAATCTGATTGATTGATTCTGTGGACAGGTGTCTTTTATACAGGTAAAGAGTTGAGGCAGGTGTCTCTTATACTGGTAACAAGTTGAAATTAGGAGCACTTTCTTAGAGTGAGGGGGACTAATATACCCGGCCTGTGGGAGCCAGAATTCTTGCTAGTTGGTAGGGGATCAAATATTTATTTCACTCAATCAAATGCAAATCAATGTAAATATTTTATATAATGTGATTTTCTGGATTTCTTTTTTTTATTCTATCTCTGAATGTTAAAATAAACCTACCATTGAAATTATAGACCTTTAATTTCTTTGTCAGTGGACAAACTTACAAAATCTGCAAGGGATCAAATAATTATTTCCTTCACTGTATATATAGGCTATGCGTATTCCAAATTACGACTTGTGTGGTCTACCAAATTATTGGCTGAAACGGTGTCAAGATAAATATAAAACGTATTGCAAATAGATATAGTATGTGGTGGGTACACTCATATTTTCGGTACAATTTCATAAAAAATTGAAATACAGTAAAATAAATTGCATTGTCATGCATATGGTTTGGGTTAGAAAAGGAAAGAAAATATTTTTTCAATTATACATTGAAGTTTAGAATGTAAAGTGCGAAGTGTGTTTGGTGGTATGGTAATTGCCACCCTAGTATGTGAATGTACAGTTGCAATCAAAATGATTCAACCCCCATTGCAAATTAGGTTTATTAGCCACATTTTCAAACTTTCAAACAAGAACAATTTAAATGGCTCAACACAACTAATATAATTAGTTAATGTTTAATGTTTAATGTTTAATAACACATTTGCAAATCAGGTGTTGTCTCAAGGGCTTCATTAGTTGCATCAGGTGTGCCTAAGATAAAACACATCAAATACCTGGAATGGCTAGGGCTTGGTTGACTGTGACGTTTGATTGCATGTTAGAAATATTGCTAAATCAATTTAGTGGTCCAAAAAGTTAAGAAAAGAGATTTTGCCTTGCACAATCAAGGAAAAAGATACAAAAAGATAGCAAAGAAACTGAATGTTCATAGAGATACAGTTGGAAGCATAGTTTGCAAGTTCAAAGAAACCCTGGCTACACTACCTGGACGTGGCAGAAAGAGGACGCCATCACTGGCTGCAAAACCAGATTCCTGAGGAGGCACATGGTAAAAAACCCTCGAGTGACTGCAAAAGACCTGCAGCAAGATTTGATGGCAGCAGGCACTAATGTTTTGGTTTGCATAGTAAGGTGCAAACCAAACGCTGAAGGTCTCCATGCCCGAACTCCAAAATGCACACCTCTGCTGACCCAAGAGCACACGAAAAGTCGGCTCCAATATGCTCAAAACCATATAAATAAGCCACAGAAGTTTTGGGATTCTGTTTTGTGGAGCGATGAAACAAAATTGGAACAATTTGGCCCTATGTCTGGAGGAGGAAAAATTAAGCATACGCTGAAAAGAACACCCTGCCTACAGTGAAGCATGGCGGTGGCTCGGTGATGCTCTGGGGCTGCTTCCCTTCCTCTGGCACTGGAAACCTGCAGTGTATGGAGGGCAAGATGGATTCAATCAAGTATCAGGAAATCCTAGGAGAAAACATCATGCCTTCTATGAGGAAGCTGAAGCTTGGGCGTCATTGGACCTTCCAACAGGACAATGGTCCCAAGCATACCTCAAAGTCCACCAAGGCTTGGTTTCAGAAGAAGTCCTGGAAGATTCTGCAGTGGCCATCACAGTCGCCTGACTTGAACCCCATTGAAAATCTTTGGTGGGATTTGAAGAAGGCGGTTGCACCATGCAAACCTAAGAATATTAGTGAACTGGAGGCCACTGCTCATGAGGAATGGGCTAAGATTCCTCAGGAATGCTGCCAGAAGCTGTTGTTTGGTTATGCATCACGTTTGCAGCAGGTCATCACAGCAAAAGCGTGCTCTACTAAGTACTGAAGACACTTGTCATGAAGGGGTAATAATTCTGAGACTGCGGTAATCATTAAAAGTGACATTTTGTGTGAAATTTGGAGAAACCACTTGTTATATTAGTTGTGTTGAGCTATTTAAATGGTTCTTGATTGGTTTTTCGCAAACAGCTGAAAGTTTGTAAATTTCACTAATAAACCTAATTTGCAATGGGGGTTGAATAATTTTTTATTGCAACTGTATATAATACACAATACAATGACAATAGACTTATTACATTTAGCCATACTTGTCAATCAATCATTTCATTTTGCTGATTACACATCCTCCATCATGCCGTCCGGTTTGTTTCACAATAATAGATTATTCTTGATATTGAACTAAAGTATCTTTGATCTGGGTGAGTGGACTGGTATAACATGCTTACTAAGAGCCTTGGCACATGGACCACCCTCTACAAAAATGCAGGAAGTGAAACAAAACATTCCTATTTTAGCTTGTAGTAGTAGTAACGGGCGCAAGTGAAGAATGTAACGGTAGGATTAACGTTAGCTGGTAACAAACATTTTATAGGCGGCATGGCATGTCAGTCTCTAGTGCAAAGGATTAAAAGTAAGTTTGAACAGGATCTCAAGCTTTTCCACGCTTTTGTTTACTTTTAACTCATCGCGGCTAACGTTAGCTACCAAGCTAGTTAGATAATATCTTGTTGCTTGTTGACTTTTAAACTTTAACCACGCACAATTGCTTGTATGAGAAAAATTAGGTTTATCGACTTTATCCTGCACGTGTTGTTGTTAATTTAATAACTAGGCCTAATTGTTTTTCGGCTGGTGTGATCGTTCCCAATACAGGATTGTTTTCCTTGACAGCAAACAGCTGTTTGCAAAGACATGTTAGTGAGTCTATATCATGCGTTGGCTACATTTCAACAATATTTAGCTTAACTATTTAGGAGCTTGTATATAATTATTTTTCTACAATATAAAATGTTCCCTCCATATCAGTCGTCTAAGCATTAGGCCTACTCACACGTTGTTTAATGTCTCCCTTTTTTGTAGTGGAGGAGGGTGAGAGTGGGGAGGAGGAAACCATGGAGACGCTGGTTGCTGCTGAGTCTCTTCTCGACATGGACTCCCCAGACACACACTCGCTTGAAGAGCAGCACTTCTGTGAGTAGGCCCTGTGGTTGTGTAGTTTGACAATTACTTAATTCCCCACGAATACAGGCTACAACTACAATCTGTGTAGGCCGCATACAAACAATGTGAGGAATGTCTACCAGACATAACCTGTTGATGACGATATTCCTAAAATTGTAAATCCCCTTTCATTTTCCCTATAGCCCAGATGTTATTACCATTGCTGGACAATGGCATCACTTCCCCAGTTACCCAGGTAACCGTGTCGGCAGAGGGGATTGTGGAAGCAGTGGGGTTTCCCCAGTGGCATACTATTAAAAAGGAAGACGATACTGAGCAACAACCTAAGAGGAGAGGTGAGTTCCAATTTAATTTGCTTAACACCTTATTAACACCTGCTGCCAAATTGTGGAGAGTATGTTGACGTGTATAGTTGAGATATTGGTAAAAAATTACATCAAAGCTTAATTATTTTGGTCTTTAAACTTTTAGAAAACCATTAATAGTTTTCTTGCTTTGTGCTGGATGAGAGTTCTACAGCTATCTTAATTAGTTTTATGACAACAAAAAGCAATTCGAATTGGCTTATACTGCTATCTTTTATAGTGATGCGTCTCAAAACTGTGTTTCTCAAAATGCCAATATAGAGATTAAAATCTTTGCTTGATATTTTTTCAAGCATTTTTAAAATTGTACAGCTATGACTTAATTCTTTCGCAACTCTAACCTTCATTTCCTACTTTTATGTTGTCTCAGGAAGGAAACCTCGTCACCTCAGACCTGAGTCCCCTACACCTGACATCACTGTGAAGAGGGGTAAATACAAGAAAGGTATACTCACCCAAGCATATCCACATTCCACATACCCACTCAATTGCACCCGTCCCGCTAATGGCTCCCTTCTAAAAGGAGAGTTCTCAATAATTGACCTACTTAAGTATTCAACTCGCATGCCTGTGTGTATGTATATATACATATACATATGTATCGTCCCATAAACTCGTCTGTTTTGCCGGTGTCCCGCTCTTTGTCCTCGCTGTTCCCCAGGGAATACATTGTACTTGTGGCAGTTCCTGATGGAGCTACTCCAGGACCACCAAGCGTGCCCCCGCTACATCAAATGGACCAACCACCATGCCGGGATCTTCAAGCTGGTCAACTCCAAGGCGGTTGCCAGACTCTGGGGGAAGCACAAGAACAAACCTGACATGAACTATGAGACTATGGGCAGAGCACTCAGGTATTAGTTTCCTACACTGCACATAGTTATATATCTTTATGTGATGGGCATGTTGGTCTTACTATTAAACGATCTTTACTGTTACAATGTAAACCTTAGACTCGAGGCTAAACCCCCGGTTTTGTGTGATGGTCTGGTACGTATGATTGCAAATTTGAGTCTACTTTGTGTTTTTGGTTGTTCATGCATGTTAATCGGGTTATGTTTAAATTCTGCAGGTACTATTACCAGCGAGGTATCCTGAACAAGGTGGAGGGTCAGAGACTGGTTTACCAGTTCACCTCCTTACCCAAAAACATGATCTATATTACTGAAGGCGAAGATGGCGGCAAAGAGGAAAATGACGATGATCATAATGAGGACGACGATGGGATGTCTGATGACCCAGAGGACAGCGCGTCTTCCAGTGACCAATCACTAGAGGACGTAGATGCTCACGAGACGGGTAGAAAAGCCCCCGGCCGCTCCGTCCGTTCCCCAGCCAACCCGCCCGCCAGGCCCAGGCCTCGGCATCCAGCCCAGCGCAGTGCCGTCCTCCGACCCGCGGGGTCCAGTCTCATCCAGCAGCAGCACCTCCCCATCGTGTCTGCCGAGATGCTGCGCAACCTCCAGAACCTCCAGAGGGTCCAGTCTCTGCAGCCCGGCGGCCACGCTTCCGTGTTCAAAACGGCTCAGCTGCTCGGGAGTCTGTGTGAGAAACAGGCGGCTGCCACGACTGGTGGGAAGCATCAGGCCTCGACCGGCCTTGATATGAGTGAGTACACAGAAAAGAAGCCCTGTGCTCAGTTAATGAATGTCAAGCTAGAGCCCCTTGCCAGCTCGGATGCTACTGAATAGACAGACGAGAAGCCCACTACTTTATTGGGGAAAAGCAGTCCTGTACCCGTTCTGATCAATGAAACAGCCCTGTTAGACTTTGGACCAGTTTCAGAGTAGGGGGAGGTCACCGCCTAATGTCAAGACAACTGTTTGCACACGACACGCTGCAAGACGTTTCATGTTGATGGAAACAAAAGCTAAATCCATGCTTGAAGTTTTAGTTGACCCGGTAACCACGATGTGCCCTCTGCGAAACGGCCAGAGCTCGGGCAGCTGCTCAGCATCTGCTCTACCAAAGGCCCAGGACAGACCCAGGACAGACCCAGGGACAGACCCAGGGACAGACCCAGGACAGACCCAGGACAGACATGCACTGGAAACTAAGCCATTCCGCAGACACTTATCACACTTTCTGCTTGCACTTCAGCTCAATTGTATTAGAGCCAATACAATGACCTATACACTGTTGTTGTTTATTTTTTTATTTCAATTTATTTGACCCGCACACACTTTCTCCTTCCAGTGCTTTGCACTGATGCTTAACTTAGGGTATTTGTCATTTGTAATATTCCAAAGTGCCTCAAAATATTAGTCCACTGTTTCCATTGTGCTTAGAGACATACCCTTACAGATTTAAGATTTTGTTGTTTAGTTTTGATTTAGGGAAACACTCCGTATTATGTTGTTGAGAATTTGCCTTATAATAGGGTTTGAAGGTTACAGGTGTTGGACAGTCCTCAATAGGAAACAACAACTGCAGAACGTAAAGGGATAATTAATGATGTTGCTTTCACTGATGAAGTCGCTGTTGACAATCAACCTCATATGTTTTTTTTATTTAGTGCCTTTTCCCAAAGAATGTTGGTTACACATTCTTCTTAACCCTCTGTTCAGCTATTATGGTTATGGATTTTATACCCTACAAAGCCCAATACTGAACCCGTGGTTGACTCTCTATATTGTATAGTATATGTGCTTGAACATGCTATGATTCTGTGCCTTGTTGCCATTTTTTCTCAGGTTTGTAAAACTTTTTCGCCTTATAACCTCAGATCCCTCAAACATTTAAGAAAAACTCTTGAAAAAGTAAACATTATTTTACCTTGATAATGAAATATTGCAGTTTGTGTTTTTGTACATTAGGATCTAAGACCAAAGACGCTTCTTGTAAAATGTTTGCCTCCAGAAATTGTTTTCATGGAGCATTATGCAAAGCTATTTGTCTCTCCAAATAAAATTTCTAGGCATGCCTGTCTGCTAATGCTTTGTCAGAAAGTATCCTTCTATTTGTTCCTGTCAGTATGTCTAAAGAATATCTTGTATGTTAATTATGGAGATAGCTGTATGTTCCATGTCAATTATGCAGATCATAAGGTGTGTTTTGCTAATGTATTCATGCAATTCCATATGCTGGTGAATGATTATGATGAATATTTTATTCATTAAATAAAATCTTGACCAGTTCAGGTTTAAATGTATGGTGGTTCTTGTACGTTTTGAACTGTCTAATTTGACAGTACACATCGTGAGCTACCCCTCCATGCCATATGGGGGCAGCATTGTAATGTGTCCACTTGAGTCGTTGGTAGCGTTTGACAGACCCAGCACATTAACAAATCGTTGCCAGCCTTCTCGTCCAGAACTTTCTTATAGCTAACCAAGCAATCGTTAGATAGTGCCCCTTCACAACAACAATAAACCCTCATGGCTACCGAACGGCAAGTTACATGATTATTAAAAGCGTAGTGTGTATTCTGTCTATTTTGTATTTGTTGATTATTATACGAACTGTATAATAATTTTGGCTCTATTTTCGTTATAGCAATTTTCCTGATAGCTTCATTGACGAAGACCCACAGAGAGCTCTTCAGGTAACGGCTAACGTTTACCAGCATATCAAGCCAACGAATTTTAGCATTACTCAAAGTAAATAGCTGGCCAATAACCACCTGGGTTTCCAATTTATATTGAGAGATCACACTGACAACTTTTTTGACCAGTTTCATATCTAACGTCAGTTGGCTAACTTGCTAACATTAGCGTGCTAACTTGATGTTACCATGATTGCTGATAGAACTAACGTGAGCTAGCTAACGTTGGTTTAGTAACTTTTTCAGTTAAGCCTTAATGACATTAAACTCCTTGTCGATGTGTAGCCTATTCAACAAATGTACTTATTTTAACATACCATGGCAACAAAGACGTGATTCGTTCTTTACTGAGATCGAATTGTATTACCAGCAACATTGTTAGCTAATGTTAGCTAGCCTGGCCAACTTCTGTGTCAGGACAGGACAGAAGACAGCTCACCTGATGACCGTCTGTTACTTAAAACTGAAAAGCAACACAAACATTCCCATACGAGTCGCACCATACTGGCTTTATAGTCTTGTTGACCATTGAATCTTGATTGCTAAGGCACTTCATGACCTCAAGCTTTGCACTTCACAAGAAACACAAATTGCAAGTTTTGGAAGATGGATATATTTTCTGCTTTGCACCAAAAAGTAGTAAACGAATATGCTTATTAATGTTATTGCAGGAGCTGAATGAGGCCTTAGAAGCAGATTCGGAGAATGCGGAATGGTTTTGCCAACGAGCCTATGCACACCTATTACTCAAAAACTACAGCTGTGAGTTTTGAGCTCTGTAACCGCCATATTCTTATTTTTAAATATATAATTATTGTAACAACACAGAAATGTAGATATGCATATGTTTTTTTTTTTTTACTTAGGCAAACTCACCTCTGTTGGTAGAAGTAACATTAGGATTATGATCCCGCACACTTATGATCCTATTTTATTTGGATGATGCGACACATTTTATTTGGGTCTGGCTGAGCACTTTTAGATTTAATTGTGGCATTGTTTACTTCTTGACCTCTGTAGGTTCTATTGATGATGCCAAGAAAGCCCTGCAGCTAAAACCCAGCCTTCCTCTTGCCTTCATGCGGACAGGGTACTGAATTCTTTACACACACACACACACACACGTTAGCTTTCTAATGTACTTGATTGAACTGTAGTGAACCTCCAACCTCCATACACAGCAGCACCCAAAATAATATATTCGTAGTCTAGACCTATTGCTTTTGATATGAGGGAAATACATAGAGGTAAGACTGCAAGGAGGTATAGTCTTTCTTTGTTTGTGGGTCAAAATTGAGCTGATGGAACTGATATCTGCACGCACAAACTTTAGCCTTTAGAGGACTAGGATGAGAACCACTGCTATAGAGTATAGATCTTGGTTAGTTAGTTTCAAATGTATCTCCGATAGCCTTTCCATAGGCATCCTTTTTTCCCTCTGTACCGTCTGTCCATCTGCTGTTTGCTACACACAAGACCAGGCACAGTGCAGCTGAAGGGCTCCGGCGCTAGAAATGAATAACTGCACCCTACTGGGCCAATGCTGTTCTGGGGATATTCTATCATAAATGATACGTGCAACAAATCTATCGCTCTGGATTTGACTCTTTCTTAAAGGTCGACTCTTACAGGTTTCTAGATCGGAACTGGTATAGCTATGGCGATGTAAGCCAGCGTCGTTGATGGAGGCGTTTCTGTTTCTATGGTCCGGCCCGGAGTGGGTAATTGGGAGAAACGGGAAGATTCCCGGTGGGCCAGGCTGGTTGTTGGGCCGATATAGGGCCGATGGCAGGGTTGGTAAACACAATAATTGTATAAATAGATCATGTAGGCTACACATGCAGAAGAAGAAGCAGGGGCTTTCATGTAGGCAACACTTACAGAAGTGTGGGCTGCTCTGCGTCGCACACTGTCACACACTGTTTCCCCCGACAAAATTGCTACACCTGAGTTCAGCTCGAGTTCATCAGAAACATCCAAACTCTTGGATCCCTTGGATGTTGGCCGACCTCAGCCCAGGAGGTTACGATTGGCCGGTGACCTGACCTGAATGATTGGCGTAATCACTCTGTAAAACACAAAACATTAAGACGAGATTGAGTAAAAAGGGAAAAGGTGGTGCGGAAAAAGCCATAATAAAAAAATAAAAAAAAAGCTTTACAAGATGACGCAGCCAAATGTGCCAAACTCAGCAGGTTAATGTTTTTAATTAAAACAAGCTCGCAGCGTTGGCGAGTGAAGGCAAAGGACAAGCGCCAGAAAATTATGGTGATTGTCAAAACTCAATTTCTAACCACCCACCACAGACATAGGGTTTAATAGAGGAGTCGTATTGTTAAAAACTACAGGCGCTCGCAGAAACTGCCTCTCGTTCCCAGTACGCCCCTGCTCCGTGGTAATTGTTTGATAGTTGGTCAGATATTAGTCTTCCCAATCTTCAGCCTTACCTGCCGCCTATGAGTGCACCACAGCGGACTTGCACAGTTAAGCTATAATTACATATCTCCAGTATAATAGCTTGTGAACTGAACTGGGCTGGTCTGTGTGGCATGAACCTCGTGGGCTGAAAATGAGTCCCACTCCGGCCCTGTCTATGGTTCACGCGCGGCCATTCCCAGGCGGAAGTTGAAAGTGTCTCTGCTCTCGCCGCAGGATGGCCGAGTACCACCTGAAGCAGTACGAGTCGTCACACGTGGCCTTCACCCAGGGACAGCAGCTGGACAGTGAGTAACACCCACAGCCTGGGCCCCCACCTGTCCCGCCACCCCGCTCCACCAAAGCTGTCGCTCCCCTAGCTGGACAATGAGCAACTCCCAGCCTCTGCCTCTCTCTCTCTCTCTCTCTCTCTCTCTCTCTCTCCTCTCTCTCTCTCTCATCTCTCTCTCTCTCTCTCCCCCCCCCCCCCCCCCATCCCACCACCCCCCCTCCACCTAGCTGAGCAGTGAGTAACACCTCCACCCTCTGTCTACCCCCCCGCCCCCCAAAGCTATCCCTCCCCAGCTCCCTTTTTCTCCCCTCCAATCAGTCCATTCTAAGTGAAATACACCCGGACACATTTCCTCAGCCTGTCTGTTCTCTGTTGCCTCCTCCCTGGTCTGCGCTCCTGTACCATTTAAAAAAATCTAAATAAAAAACAGGAAGAGTAGGTTTGGAGTGATGTTTTTCTCTCTGTCCCGCCGCAGGTTCCGATAAGTCTTTCGAGGTTTGGATCAAGCGCTGCGAGGAGGTGATTGGAAGTAAGTCGTTTGTTTCGTAACCCGTTCACCAGTATGAGCCGCCGATCCCAAGTGGAACCAACCCAAACCAACCTTTCACAGCGTCCACAGACCAACAACGTTGGTGTGCCTTTCTGCCTGTTGGTGTGCGCGCTCTTAGAGGGTTTAATGTGAGCTGTTGGGTTACATTAAATATGCATGCCCGGTGTGTGTTGTGTGTTGTGTGTTGTGTGTGTGTGTGTGTGGGGGGGGGGGGTCCTTTCAAGTTAGCATGCTACATAGATTCCGGCACTTTAAACATAGCTTGCCACACATTGTACCGCAAAGTACAGTCGTAGAGTTTAGGTCACTGGGTTTGCAAGCTCCGGAGACCAAAAGTCCCCACGCCTCGTTGGGAAGTGGGCCTCGAAACACCCAGGAAACACACACACACACACAGAGAGAGAGAGAGAGAGAGAGAGAGAGAGAGAGAGAGAGAGAGAGAGAGAGAGACGCGTGCGCAAGCACATTTATGTCACCGTCGGCAACTTGAAAAGAAGGCTGTTCACCTCCTGCAGCACCTTGAGTGGTCCTTGTCTCAACGAGCCTGGGCCTCACCGCCCTTTCATGTGCGGCGCGGTGACAGTGTTTACCGCCACCGCACTCGCCGGATGTTTATCCCTGCCTCCGCCTGACGCCCCCACTCACATCAAAACGTGCGTACACACACACACACACACACACACACACACACACACAGGCGAGCGTGCACGCTCTCAGAGCCTCCTCCTGTGCCCTCACGTCCCCGTTTCAAACGCCACCTCATTTACGCAACGTTCACACTTTACTCTCTCTCTCTCTCTCTCTCTCTCTCTCTCTCTCTCTCTCTCTCTCTCTCTCTCTCTCTCTCTCTCTCTCTCTCTGTCTCTGTCTCTGTCTCTCTCTCTCTCTCTCTCTCTCTGTCTCTCTCTCTGTCTCTCTCTCTCTCTCTCTCTCTCTGTCTCTCTCTCTCTATCTCTCTCTCTCTCTCTCTCTCTCTCTCTCTCTCTGTCTCTCTCTCTCTCTCTCTCTCTGTCTCTCTCTCTGTCTCTCTCTCTCTGTCTCTGTCTCTGTCTCTGTCTCTCTCTCTCTCTGTCTCTGTCTCTGTCTCTGTCTCTCTCTCTCTCTCTCTCTCTCTCTCTCTCTCTCTCTCTCTCTCTCTCTCTCTCTCTCTCTCTCTCTCTCTCTCTCTCTCTCTCTCTCTCTGTCTCTGTCTCTGTCTCTGTCTCTCTCTCTCTCTCCTGTGTCTTCTGTCGCGCCCTCCCCCTCCGTCTCGCTAACGAAGGCGGTGAATAATGTATGACAGCTAGTTGGTAAACGGTGATCAGCCCTGCTAGGGCTCACAGGGCTTTCAATGGGCGTGGATGGACTAGTAAACAAACAGGCTGATTTAAAAAATTGAAAATCCTCCCTGGAGCGTGTGTGTGTGTGTGTGTGTGTGTGTGTGTGTGTGTGTGTGTGTGTGTGTGTGTGTGTGTGTGTGTGTGTGTGTGTGTGTGTGTGTGTGTGTGTGTGTGAGAGAGAGAGAGAGCGAAAGATGGCGAGATCGAGGCGGCGTGTTTGCGGTGGCTCTTGATGGGTAAACAAGGCGGCTGATGTTCCAGAGGCGAGTCTTTCATGTATCTTAAGCGTGGTGTGTCTTGTGAGATCTGGCTCTATTAATAACCATAACCTGTTTTTCTTTTTATCTTCCAGAGCAGACTGAGAATGGCAGGCAATGCACGGTAAGAGCACAGGCGCCTGCCCATGCTCTCTCACGTATTCTCTCTCTCGCACACACGCGCACACACACACACACACACACACACACACACATAGAAATATGTTCGATGTTGCCACTTGGGGGCACTGTTGGCCTCACAATTTCTAGATTAGATCTGTCTATGGAGGATTTCTTACCATGCTCTTCGTCTTCTCTTGTGTTTGGTGCTCCTTCCCTCTTGTCTATCCTCCTTGTTTTTTATCCTCCCCTGTGGGACTACATGTCCCAGCAGACACCAGCGGGTCCAACTGTTAAGTGAGTGTACCGGCCATCGTCTCAATCTACTTTGTCCCTTAAAGTTTACAGTGGGGCAACTTGTCCACACTGGAACGCCGTAACAAATGCTTTTTGTGTGCGTGTGTTTTCCAGACACGACTGGTATCAGACGGAGTCGCAGGTCATCGTAACCGTCATGATGAAGAACGCCCCCAAAGACGGCGTCCACGTCCAGTTCTTTGAGCGAGAAGTACGGACGGACAGAAACCGCTTGCTTTCCACCCTACGTGGAGCGCACTCTAAAGCTTGTGTGTAGACACGGTGTTTTTTTTTGTTGCATGGTGCCTTGGAGATGGAGAGCCAGGGAGCCTCTTGCGTCTGGGGGTTTGGGTGAGATGGGGTAGCTCCCAGGCGTTCCTCGGGGGAAGCCATTAGAGGGGCATATCCTCTACTCCCGGCACACGCTCCCTCTCCCGCTCCGTCTCTCGGGAGACTCGGCGCTGCCTCCAGTGTTGCCTTGTTAGCGGCGGCCCGGAGTGAAGCTATGATCTAACGTCTATTTACCTTAGTCTGATTCCGAAGCGTCTGTTTGTCAGTGGGTAGACGGAATAGCTTCTCTAAAAACCAGCATCTGAGCCCTCCAGAGGATGCGCGTGCAAATCTGGGTGTGTGTGTGTGTGTGTGTGTGTGTGTGTGTGTGTGTGTGTGTGTGTGTGTGTGTGTGTGTGTCTTTGTGTGTCTTTGTATCTGTCACTCTGAACATGTGTTTTGTGTGTGTGTGTGTGTGTGTGTCTCTCTCTCTCGTACTCTCGCTCTCTGAGGGCTAGCTGCAAGGCACCCGAGGGACCTGCTTTGTTTGTCCTATCAGAATAACAAACTTGTTTTAACCTAATTTCAAAGTAGTTCACGGCACCCCCGCCAAATTAGAGTTTTGCCTCCCCCCACCCCCCTCTAAAACGTACAGTTCACATCTTTTCATAACAGGAGCGACGGCACATGAAAGAAACATTGGAAAATGTTCTCCCAATTATCATTCCCCATGCGCAGAGCTGTTCAGGAGTACTCCTAGTATTTTAAATGAAGGGCTGATAAATAGCCACCACTACAGGGGGATTTAATGAAGCCCACTAATAGGCCTTATGTGGCAGCGATACACACCAGCCTATCTGTCTTACTCCTCTGTCATGGCTACAGAGCGCACCAACACAAGCCTAGACTAGTTGTCAACCACAGCCCTCATAAAGTACTAGATGCACTTGACAGATGGACGCAAACTAAACCCAGAAGAACGTGTTGTTTTTTTAAATCCGTCGATGGCAGGATCTGATTGTACATTTGGTTTAACGGTGCGTTTGTGCCCCCGGTGCGCTCTTATTTTGAAATGACAACCTGGGGGCTGGCGGTCTCGAAACTAGCCTGGCGAGACATTGTCCCCCCCCCCCCCCCCCCCCCAACCTAAATTCACATGGCCGCGCGCTCGTTGGCGCCAGGGTGTGAGTGAAAAGTTCAGCGCGTCCTCTCCGCTCCCGGGGCGGAGGGATTAAGGCCTGGGCCCTGTCCAGAGCGGTGACAGGCCGCCCGTCAGAAGCCGGCCTGTGACCGCCCGTCACTCCGGGGCCGGAGGGGACGCCTGACACCGCTGTCGCCGGCGCTCCGCGGGAGATTCACCCGGACAAGCGCGCCCCCCCTCCACCCCACCCCCCCCCACCCCGCGTATCCCGTGTGTCGGCTTGGTGTCTCGGGTCGTCTCAGCGGACCTGTAGTTTTCCTTCTAGTTATTTCCGTGGTTACTGCTTGTATTTTACGCTGAATTCGAGCGGGGAGGTTGAAGAGTGCTTCTCATCACGTTAGATCTTTTGTTCTAAAAATCTGGGAAAAAATCCAGTCAAAACTGTGTTGTGAATGGTAGTGATATACAGCCATGTTTATTTTGATTGCCGTGTCATTGTATTGTATAGTCTGGAGGTGTGTGTGTGTGTGTGTGTGTGTGTGTGTGTGTGTGTGTGTGTGTGTGTGTGTGTGTGTGTGTGTGTGTGTGTGTGTGTGTGTGTGTGTGTGTGTGTGTGTGTGTTTCGAGTTTGGAAGGGAGTCTGAAACATTTCTTCTGCTCATTCCCAAGCTTTCTGCCTCCTTGCGGCTGCCATCAGGAGACGACTACAGCCTCAGCTTCCACCTCCTGCACCCCATCGCCCCTCAACACAGCTCCTACCGGGTCCTCTCCACCAAGGTCTGTCTGTCTGTCTGTCTGTCTGTCTGTCTGTCTGTCTGTCTGTCTGTCTGTCTGTCCGTCCGTCCGTCCGTCCCTCCCTCCCTCCCTCCCTCCCTCCTTTAAATAGCCACTCCACTACTGAGCTGGACCTTGTCAGTTGTGTAAGGGAGTTGAAAAAGAAATGATCTATATTTTGAATAGTTTTATCTTGTCTAAGAGCCTGGTTAAGAGGTCTCAAGATGAGTTTTTTCAGACCGTCCACATCCTACGTTACTCCACCTCCGGTCTGTTCTCCAGTCGCTAGCCGGCTGGCTTGTTGCTAAAGGCTAGCCGGCTAGCAACAGATAGAGGCCCTTGACAGGGCCGGCCCCTGAGCAGAAACACAGTTTATCCCTGTTGGAAAACGGCTGATCCTTGCAGCGCTTACTAGGCGTCGCGGCCCCTGCCCTGCACCGTGTGCTTGCTCGATGACATTGCAGGGTACATCGAATTAAAACACCTCGTCACGGGGGGGGGTGGGGTGGGGGGTGGGGCGGGCTGTGGAACGTCGCTCCCGTTTACCGTTAATTGTGAATGTCCGGGCGCGCACACTCAGCCCCCCCCCCCCCCCCCCCCCACACACACACACACACACACACACACACACACAACTCCCTTTTCAGATTTTGTGAGTGCTGTTAAAGGTGATTAGCGTCTAATTAGGAGGAAGGGCCCTTTTTTACCCCGGCACTAATTAGTGTGCGTGGCAGGCTGAGGACCTGCTCTAGTGAGTGTCTGCCTGCACGCCGGCTCCAACCTGTGGAGCCCTGGCAGCGCTCTGTTCAGCAGCAGGAGGCCAGCCGCTTCAGCTCACACCACCACGGCTCCTTCCTAAGGAGAGCCAGAGGTTCTGGGCGGCGGGGCCCGGCGAGACAGGCCCCCCGTGGGGTTGACCCCCCCCCCCCCAGGAGCGTTTCTGCTAAGCTCCTGGCTAGAAAAAAAGTCCAGCTCCCACCTCAGGGAGGCGATGCCACCTCTCAACCTGCCTCAAGTCTCTCTCCCACCCCCACCCATGCACGCACACGCACGCACACACACACACACACACACACACACTCACCCACCAAC
>CM030189.1:5531896-5534396 GCA_017639675.1 Aplochiton taeniatus
CGGCAACAGTTGCTAGGGGAAGAGGTGTGTGTGTGTGTGTGGGGGGGGGGGGGTCCAGTCTTGGTTTAGTGATCGAGCGCGGAGGTGGAGGAGCTCCTCATCCCTGCCGACTCCGGCTCTGTTGTCTGAGGGGGTGTCCCGAGGCACGGCAGCATGAATATGGATCAGCCGGCGAGCCCCAGCGTTGTCAACCCTTCACACTGTTTAACTGTTCAATTCATTGCACATCTTTTCATCTCTCGTGACGATCAAACGGCAGTTTGTGGCTCCGGATGGGACTCTGCTGCGGCATCACACACGTCCCGTCCCCCCTCTCTCTATCTCACACACACACACACACACACACACCGCCCCCACCCCGTACCCCTGCCTGGAGCAGCTCCCCAACATCAAAAGGAGCTAAGCGCTCTGCATCGTGGGTAAGATCTGGGAGCGTGACGGCTGCAGAGTCTTTAGTCTCATTAAAGAGTTCCAGAGCCGGAACTCTTGACTTTAAAGGACTGTGGGGGAGTTGCAGCACTCAAACTTCCCTCTTTGCACCATTTGGATCATCTCCTAGGTTCCAGCGGTCAAAGAGCTGGAGAGGGAGGAAGGAGGAATGTGGGATGCAGAATGCAAAGTTTCCCAAAGTATTGTTGGGAAGATACTTTTTTGATATCTATTCCGGGAAAAAATGTATATGAAAAAAAAAATACCTCATTTCAAAGTTTACTTAAAAAATGTTTATTTGTTGAAATTTTAAATTTGCTTCATGGAGCTAAAAAATACAGGCAGTTTTAAAAGAGCGCTCAAGACAACGCATATTGTACATTTTTATTAGTACCTACTTCAGGAAAAGGGAAAACACTGACTTGGCAGAAACTTTTTACACTACGATGTTAAAAACCTACAGACATACGCTCTGAGAGAACTAGATCACAACCCCTTGCTAAATACCCTGCCTAACGAATACTTCAGATCTCACACATCTATTTACATGAAAAAGCAAGAAAAGAAAAGGGGGGGGGGATGCTTTAAATACAAGTTTACACACATCCAACTTTTTGGGTGGCATTTAGTGTGCCGATTTGGAATGTGGATCTTTTTCTGTTGACGTATTAATATTGCATTGATAAATCCGTCTTGATTATAATTCTCTTAGATATCTCCAGACTCCAGATAGTTCAATAGGGGTTTTAAACGTACTGGAAAATTAAGAAAAATATGAATCGTTATCGTGGATACTATAGCTATTTTACTATGCACTATAACTGCATTAGCTGCAGATTGTCTGATGCTTGATGATTTCTGGCTGTCTGCTGTCATGTCACAAACCTTACATTGTCTCACTTTACAATAGTCGGAAAGCCTTAACTTCTACTACTACAGGCATGTAATATGCTTTTCTCAATCTTCCTCTCTCTTGTTCTCGCCCTTGCCATACTCCTTGTACCCTTTGAACCTACCCCAAAACCAATCCCCTTTCCCTGGACTAAACCACTCCGACGTTGGTGGGGGGGGGGGGGGTGAATGGGCATTTCACAGGATGCCTAGGATGCGTCCCACCCACCAGCGGCAGGGCATGATGACGCGGCACGCCACCCTGCAGCCTCGGTAGTGGTAGGGCCAGGGGTGGAAGCCCCCCAGGGGCTCGCAGATCCTCTGGCACTGGGTGTAGCTGCGGCGGCACTCGGTGCAGCACACGCCCTGGTGGTCCAGCATGGGGTCAAAGGTCATGGTGCCCTCATCGCCCTCCGAGCCTCGCTGTGCACCGAGAGAGGGGAAGGGGGGGGGGGGGGGGCAGGGAAGGAAGAGACAGGGAGGGGGTGAAATTCGGTTAGCGCTCTGCTTACGTTGTTATTCCCTCCAACAACACACCGGTATTTATTCTCGTTTCCCTGATGAAGAGCTGTGTAGCTGCAGCGTCGCCGGGATCCTAGTTGTCATTTCAAAGCAATTAAAATTGAATTTCCGACACAGCGGATAGAGGGAGGGGAGGTTGTCAAATAAGCATTTCTTTTGTCAAATATTTTCTTTTCACAAGTCTATGCTTGACATACACTAATTCATATTCTCTCTGCTGCAGGCGTGCGTGCCTGAGTGTGTGTGTGTGTGTGTCTTTGGGTGTGTGTTTGTCCATATGTGTCTGCGTGGAGGAGCACTGCCTCACTTTCAAGGGTAGCAAGAGAGGAATTAGGATAGAATAAAGGCTGGGATCAATTTAAGTGTGGGGGAGGGGGGGGGCTGAAGGGGTGGGGGACTTCGCAAGTGAAATTATTCATACAGCTTCAAAGGTTTGAATGGGGCTTCAGAAGAAGGCTGCTCCAAAGACAAGACCAGACCCCACAAGCAGACAAAACAGACAGCCAAGCCTGCTGCGATGGGGAGTGGCAGGCCCTGGCCCTTCACAGTGACCCCGGCATCTGGTGCCGCTCGCGCACAGCTGCTCAGGTACGTTTTGCCGTCTGAGTGGACAGTTGGAAAGGCCCCAAATGGCCATCACTTGATATACAGGAAGACG
>CM030189.1:5539396-5584396 GCA_017639675.1 Aplochiton taeniatus
CTCGAGCTACTATATTCCAAACTTGGATATTTCCTTACTGGGCTGCCATATCTTGATGTATCTAGCTATAAAAACATCATGCAGGAAGGAGGCTTGGGCGCACTCTTTACATTTCGGCCCTGACACATTTTGATTAGGGAAATAACAGCGAGCATCGAATTACATTTGCTATATTTGGGGCAAATTATTATCTAATAAATGGTCAGTTATTACGCACGATTGGTACGGGCTCAACTACGCATGGCTAAGCAATTGTGAGAAATAAACTGCTACGCATAACTGATTTGAATTTAATTTGTACATAGTTTAATAATTTTGGAAATGTGCCTATAATAGCATGAACTTCTAGTATCATACAATTTGACATGGTTATTTTTACGCATGGATTGGTATGTTTCGTATTTTGTGCGTTTTTCTCAAAATCTGTTGGCCCAACGTAGAGAAGGATCGATTGACCAGCTCTTTGTGCTGAATTGATTATGTAAGCCTATTTAGCACCCTTTTGCCTCAAACCACCAGAGTAATAAATTAGCCAATTAAAATGATTGGCCTAAAATACTTCAGGCATTTACTGGCACTAATCTTTATTGGAGAACTGAATTGGTGCCATTAAAGATCAGATACGATCAAAATCAGCCAAGTGCCTTTATCAGCTACCATGTGTGAAATTAAAGACAAAGGACTTTGTTACCCAAGGACGGTAGCTCTCCGTTAGCAATAGCGACACCTATTGGCTATCATGGAAAAGTTCAAATGTTCACTGATCGAAACTGCAATTTTGCTGACAAAAATAAAATACAATATTTTGAAAGTCTATGTTAAGTTAAAAGCAAATATCTAAGACAAAGTGTCGGTTTGAGAATATTCTTTCAATGTTTATTTTCTCTCACAACATTGTGATAATAAAAAATATATACAATTACATTATTGCATTCAAATAATTTCATACACTGTTATCAACTTGATACATAGTGGGTCGCCGGCCTCCAACTGTAAAGTTTCCGGGCCATTTAAATAGTTTGCATGCTTAAAGTCCAATAATTAAATCCAACAGTTACAATTCATATTTACATATTTTTACTTTTAATTATTACTCTTATAAAAATATAGTATTTTTATATACAAAACCTTGCATAAGACACACCAACAAAGTCCTCGTGATTGAATGGACTCCAGGTATCTTTCACACTGACATATACAAAATGTAAAATACACAAATATTAGAATATAAACGTATATACACACTCCCCACAGCAAAAGTTAATCTTTTAGATCACATAGGTGGTTGTCATTGTCATTGGTTCATAAATTAGATATTTCAACACAGTGTACAGTTCGGTAAGCCTCGGTATGTTTGTGCATGTGTGCCGAGACTGATATAGCGCGTTTGTCCGTTGGCGTGTGCCTTGTATCTACACGTCATTGGTGGGGCAGTGTGTGGGGGTGGCAGCATAAACAGGTAAGATGACGTCATTGATCTCTTGAACTCGCACGGGTCGGGGAGGGCTAACCATAACATAGTCGTATTCCCTGTGCAGAACTTTCTCATAGACACTCTGCAGGCCCACAGTTTTGGGGATGTGTGCCTGATAGTAGTTGTCCCTGCGCTGGGGGTCCCGGGGCAGGGAGCCTGTCTTGGAGAGGGTGCTGAAGGAGGACAGGGTGGGAGCTGGGGAGAGGCCCGGTGAGGGCCCGGTGTGGGCTCGCACTGCCGATGGGCTCCAGCAGCGGTCTGAGTGGCCCAGGATCTTACACTCACTAGTACATGCCCACAGACCTGAGAGAGACAGAGAGGGACAAGTGGTTAGATGTTGCTCCATCTCTGTGCAAAAGTGCAGGCCAAACACAGAGTTGGCATGCAGCCAAATGTAATATGGTAAAATATGATTACCATAAATTCATAAAGTACTTAGTGCTCTTACCACTTTGGCCGCCCATAGGAGGTACTACAACCCCATCTTTCTTCAGGCCCGTGTCCCCGCTGACGTCACTGTCACTGTCGTTGAAATCACTGTCTCCTTTGCCACTGTCCTTGCCGCTGAAGGCCGGGTCCCGAGCAGAGATGGTGGTGTAGGAATTACCCTTCCAGATGGTGATGGGTCTGACAGCCTCCTTACTGTTTCCGTAGCCGGGCAAAGTGGAGTAGCCCTGGGGGAACCAACAAAAAAACACAGGGTCAATAATTGATAAATTTCCACCAAATACATAAATATAAGCTGTTTCTGTTTTTATTTGCTCTCTAGTTCACACGATGATTCAGTCTCGTATAACTCACCTCGTGTTTATTCCCGCGGAGTTTGCTCTCAGATTCATACACGCACGGTGCTTCGCTGCCGTCCTCAGAGGCCGAGCACATGTCATTGCCTTCAGGGTGAGCTGAGTTGAAGCCACCGGGTTGGCTGGTGTACGAGTGGCCTTCAAACCCTCCCTCTCCACCTTTCCCGTGGAGAGGTAGCAGCGGGTTGTCGACATGGTTTCTGCTTCGGTCAAGAGTGTCCTTCTCTCCGTACGAGTCGCTGTCCTCTTCGCTCTTGTCCCGTTTCCTCCTGTTGCAGGTTGTGGCAATGAGAATGATAGCGAGCAGCAGGAGCGTGCAGCTCCCTGCTAAGACTACGATAATTACCACCGACAGGTCCCACTGCGCGTGTTGCTCGTCTCCACTGCCGGCCTGGTACACTGTCCTGTCGCTTGGTGGGGAGCCTGCGATGATGATGAAGTGGAGCGTGGCGGTAGAAGTGAGCGAAGGCCTGCCATTGTCACTCACCGTGATGGTCACACTAAGGGTCTCGTCAACTTCATGACTGAGCGGGCGGTTCAGGTAGATCTCTCCGGTGGCTTTGTTAACGGAGAACACCGACGGTCCTCCACTGGCCAGACCATAAGATAACTCCGCATTCATGCCATCGTCTGAATCGCGAGCCTCTACCCTTGTGATGACGTAGCCTGTCGGTGAGTCCCGGGGCAAAAGAATCTCAGCAGACCCATTGTTTAGCGCGGGCTGCGTGATGACCGGTGCGTTGTCATTCTGGTCCACTATCCTAACGTAAACGCTTGCCGTGCCAGTGAGAGGCGGAGAGCCCCCATCGCTTGCCGTGATGCGCAACTCGAGCTGTTTCATTACTTCATAGTTGAAGCTGCGAAGCGCGTAAAGTGACCCGCTGGCTGGATCTAATGACACAAACGTGGAAATCGGTGAGCCCATAAAGTAGGTCTCTGCTAATTTATAGCTGACCTTTCCGTTCTGGGCCAAGTCCATGTCTCTTGCTACCACGGTGGCAATGTATGCCCCAGGTGCATTGTTCTCTACCACAGCCACCTCAAACACAGGCTTACTGAACACAGGCGCATTGTCGTTCTCGTCTGTCAGTCGGATAGTGTACTGAGTAATGGTTCTGAATGGAGGGGAGCCTAAATCTTCAGCAACTACTGTTAGATTGTACTCGGGTATTTTCTCCCGGTCCAATGGGTTTGTACTCACTATCATGAAGCTGTCTTCGTATGCCTGCTGCAGCCTAAAGTGATCGTGGCCGTACAGCGTGCAGTGCACCTGTCCGTTCGCGCCAGAGTCTCTGTCCGAGGTGCTGACCAGCGCAACGAAACTCTCTCGTGCTGCCGCTTCTGTTATATATGCTATTCCCGCGGTGATGGAAGTCATGGGAGTGATAGAAATTTCGGGTGCGTTGTCGTTAACGTCTTGCACCTGCACCACGATCTTGCAAATAGCTGGGCTTGGGTTTGGTCCCAAATCGGTTGCTTGGACATCAAACTCATAGGTATTTTTGCTCTCAAAGTCAACCGGACTCTCAAGGGTAAGCCGTCCGGTTTTTCGGTCCACCTTGAAAAGTTGCCTTATTTCGGAGGGCACCTGGTTACCAAACCCGTACACTACCTCACCATTGAGTCCCTCATCCGGGTCTTCTGCATTCAGGTCCAATAAGAGGTAGCCCACTGGTGCGTCCTCGGGCAGGTCAACAGAAAAACTGTTACGATCAAAGATCGGGCTGTTGTCATTATAGTCTTTCACCTTGATGTTTACACGCGTGGTTCCTGTTCGGGACGGGTTGCCGCCATCCATGGCAACTAGCTCCAAAGCGTAAGAAGCCTGAGTCTCACGGTCCAGCTCCTTCATCAGCACCAGCTCCGCATATTTAACCCCGTCAGCTCTGCTGAGTACGTCTATGGAAAAGTGACTGTTCACTGAAATCTGATAGCTCTGTATATAGTTAATTCCCACATCATCATCCACAGCGAAGTCTAGCGGGATCCTTGTACCCACTGCCGTGTTCTCTGATATCTCTAGATTCGACTCTTTCCGGGGGAACTCGGGGGAGTTGTCGTTAATGTCCTTGACCTCCACCTCGACATGGATGAGTTTGAACTGCTCTTTGGAGAAGCTGACCACATCAAAGGCGATGAGGCAGTGCAGGATGTGTTTGCATATTCTCTCTCTGTCTATCCTCTCCCCTATAGTCAGTTGCCCGTCGCTTTCCCGTAGACCGATGAAGGACGAGTTGAACTGTTTCATCATTCTGAAATTAGTCTTGGAGCCCGAAGAGGGAGTAGAAGAGATGTCCTTGGCCAAGTTTCCGATTACAGTCCCCGGTGCGTCCTCCTCAAATGTCTGATATTTCACTGTCTTTCCCTCTGTGAAAGCAATAAGGGCAGCCAAAGAGGCGCACAGCAAAAGACAGTTCCAACCTCCCATCCTGCCAGCTTCAGTAAAATACTCAGAACTAACTGCACTCAACTTCACTTAAAAAACTAAAATATTTGTCAAGTTGAAATTTTCATTCACTCTCGCAAATGCTTATTTTTAGACAGCAATGAGCAATATGCCATAGATTTTGAAAATGCGCACGCTGTATGCGCTCTGCTCTTGTCTAGAGGTGTGCTCTCTCAGCGCGAAAGGGCTGCAGTGGCCGATGGGTTTATACTGCGCCGCATGCAAATGAGCTGCGCTGTGACCAATCCGCGCTTTGAAAAGGAAAGGGGCACTTCCAAAAGACCTCTAAGCCTGTTTAGAGATTCCTGGACTGTGCGGTCAAACTTGGCACCAATATGTGGACTAAACGCGAGGCTTGATTTAATAACGCCTATTTAGTTTCCGTTGCTTGTTTATGTTCCTCGGGCTGTTAAATGAGTCTGCGCACCGACACAGGGGGCCACAGAGATGCGCAGTGTCCCTGAGATAGAGGACAAAGCATTTGGAAAGCAGTGCTCACTGTTCACTATAGAGGCCTATTGGACAACCTACATTCAACATAAACACTGTTCTGTGTTCTCGTGCATGCAGACTAAGGTGTAGACATGCAAGTACACTTGATCAACGGTTGTTGACTGCACCTCTGGTTGAAGATTAAACACAAGTTTTCGGGGTTTAAATGTGTTAAATGTAGACATTTAGGTGAAGACCTATTCATAATGCTTGTGTGCTCTTGTCCAGGAAAGTATTTATAGCGCAACTGTCTCAAAAACATTTCCGGACTGGGTTAGAATGATGAAGCAGGACACTTGCACATTATGTCATGTGGCTACAGTGTCATTAATTGTAATGTCATTCATAGTTCCTCATGCCCAAATCATCTGATGCCAACTCCCTTGTGTGTTCCAATCCAGGAATTGTTCGTGTATCCGAACACATTGGGTCAATAAAACATTTCTATATCCACTTTATCCACTCAGACATTGATTTGATTTAAATTCGGTACAACTCTGTGCAGCACGTGGTGTCATCGTGTGAGCGGGACCACATATTCTTTAATTAAAGCCGGTGTAACGAGCCGGCTTAACATGAGTCTCAGCGCCTTGCGCAACTCTCAGTGGCCTCGCCTGCCAGAACAGATCTGAACAGGTGAAGAGGGACACACACACACACACACACACACACACACACACACACACACACACACACACACACACACACACACACCCGTTACAAATGGGATTAGACTGCAAACGCAGGGGGGATTTATCGCGATTTCTATAGTGAGATTATATCAAAGGCGCATGAAGCCCTCGTTAGTAGCAGCGGTATAATGGCATTGCAGGGCCCCTTTTTGCTTCCGTTCACGGCTGTATTGTGTTCCTGAGCCAGCCTGTGGGGACCCTAACCCCCGCTGCTCCCAACCGGCCTCTGCCTAACTGCAGCATAATAAGGCAGCGCCACATGCGGCCTTTGTCTCCAGTCTCGCCGTGCCCCGTCCCGGACACAGTTCCTTTCATTGAACGGGAGATGGGAGATGAATTGCCTGGGACATGGGGCTACCTCTTATTAAAATACATTTAGAGAACGGCCTTGGCCTCGTCACGGCTTTTTAATAGATTCTCTCTCTCTCTCTCTCTCTCTCTCTCGCTCTCACTCTCTCTCTTTCTCTTATGCATACACACACATGCACAGGGGTAACACTTGCCTTCCAGGAGACACTAATATCGGTTGGCATGTTCTATAAAGAACCCATCTGCCACGGAAAGTCAAAGCCACCTGAATAGACGCCATTGCATAGCTACGCAATGCATGTTACATAAAGAGGGATCAGACACACGGCATCTGCCTGATTTGAGGTGGTGGTGTTTTGTGTCCAGCAACAAACATTGTTGAATCAATTTGATATTATTTTTATTGACTGAAAATGAAAGTATTGCACTCCTTTCCCCGGTTCTATTGTATCATGTGAGATTCTTAACAGACTACTTACTAGTGACCATTCTCAATTGTGAGAGTGTTTGGAATGCACACTATTTCTAATTGTTTTCTTAGCGTATAGAGAGCTCAGCATTATCAGAGAGCTAAGAGAGGGAGCAATCAAAAGCAAATTACACTATGTTGAGTCTTGCTTTTGAGGATTAGCCTGTTGTGTGTGTGGGTCTGCTTGTTTGAATGTGACTGAAAAAGAGAGGCAGAGTTTGAAAGAGAGAGAGAGAGCGAGAGAGACAGAATAAAAGAGAAGGGGCTCGTGAACCCCAGATTTTTTTTGAATGCATGGACAGACTTTGGAAACTAAATCAGTCTTTTGAGTTTTCTGCTTTAACACACACACGCACGCACGCACGCACACACACACACACACACACACACACACACACACACACACACACACACACACACACAAACTCTCACACATAATGGCCTACTATTCTCACGTGATTGTAATGTCAATCTCGACCGTCTGCACGCGAGTTCAACAATAGTAGAATTAGAGAGAACCTCGAAAATCCCTCCATTCTTCACGAGACATATTAGCATTTTCTTTAAAAATAGCTTTGGAGCACCCCCCAATATTGTACCCATGCATTGTAGTCCCATTTGCTCTAGTGATCGCTGGGTATTTGGGGTCTTGAGTTGGTCGCCTGATCCTCGGCTCTTGTTGGGGCTTAACTCATTGAGATGGAAATAGGCGATTTGGTATCTATTGTCCGACCGGTAAGCGTTTGGGAAAGGAGAGGGAGGACAACCGAGAGGAGTGTGAAAGAGACTGGGGGATCTATGATAATCGATCCTCGAGCTGTTCAGGCAGGCGAGGCAAGCCCCACTTGCGCGCCCCTTCAACCCCCTGCTAACCTTTGCTTAACTCGCGTGCCATCACAAACCCAGAGTCTTCTAATTAGTTCCTCGCGCCGATTCAGCAGTAATTATCCAATTATCACCCCTCTCTGAGGGAAACGGCTCTAGGGTCTTTCGGGATAGTGACCTATACTCTTACCATTGATGGATATGATTAAGTGGGAATGCAACACAACAGTTTGTAGAGAGGAGAGTATGCTATCGCACTTGAGTAACTTGTGGCATGACCCCGACGTAGACCACCACACAGACATAGTGGAAGGGGATCACTCACCAGGGCTCATTCTGATCCTAATTATAAAACACCATTACAAGGGTTATTAAATAAAGTGTTGAAAGTAAATAAAATAAAAATTATATAAAAAGTATAAAACAAAAGTATTGCAGTCCCTTTCCTTGTTTGTTATTGTGTTATGTGAGCCTAGAGAAGGCAAGTCATAAAAGTAAAGGCTTAAGCCTACACAGGTTTGGCTAATATGGTCAAGTGTTCAACATACGCACAAGTTTCCAGCGCGTTTGTATGTATTTATTCGTATTTACCAACATATTTTGACACGGTATGCCAAATAGAGTACTGCGTAAAATGTCTAAAAAGTACGTTTTATAAATTAAAATGTAACAGCTAAAACGAACCGGAATGCCGCCATATTGGCATCATTTAGCTACATTAAACCTTTTATTTCTTTTCTCCATCACGCCCACTCTTAGTTAACTTCAACTAAGATCCATCACCTTATAGCCCATCTGTCGCTGATAGCTGCAACACTTTGAATACATTCCCAACACACAAACAAAACGGTTAACATCTCATGAATACAGCTTTTTACACCCCATACACAGGCTGCTGCAAACTTTAGGGGCAGTGGAGTAGCAAGTGCAAAGAAATCTGTCTTCTGACACTCCCTCCTCGCTTCCACTTCATTACCGGTGTTGTGCTCCGTAGCGGGCAATCTGTGCGGCCGTCCCCGATCCGGCCCCGCCTGATTTCTAATGACTATCCAATGATGATTTAAAATGTCTCTCCCTTTCGCTCGAAACTCCACCTTCCTCCCATACCTCTTGCCTCTTTCATTCCTTTTACCCCCTTTTGAATCTCGTCAGCTTTTGTCTGGCTGTTTCTCGCATCGCCGCCCCGCACCGCCCGCCCGCCCTCACCGGCATTCTAGAGCAATGGGCAGGAGGTCACGAGTAGCGACCATAAATATTCACACATCACGCCAGAAAAGAGAGTGACCAAAGTTATGGTCAGAGAGAAAGGAACTTTGGCCCATACATTACTGCGAGGACACGAGGGGGAAGGGAATTAAGTTGAAATGGAAGCCGGTATGTTGGTGCTGTTTAAATGTAGACGCTTTAGAAGCCTCTTTCCCTGTTCCATAAGATCCACGTCTGTTTTTTCGGTAGGCAGAACAAACCTTTAACAAAAAAAAAAGTTGGATTTTAAGCCAATGGAAAGGGGCTGTTCGTTGCACACACCTGATGGTCGGAGTGAGACAGATTGTGTCCTGCTCAGATGAGCAGATGGGATGGGTGATGAGTTAAAACAGAGGTGGAGGGAGGGGTGGCAGACGTCGGGTTATCACTCATGTGAAGTTATGCCTGCCCTGTCATGCACACACACGCACGCACTCGCGCGCGCGCACACACACACACACACACACACACTCATATTCTCTCTCTCTCTCTCAACACATTAACACACCCCTTTACACCAAAGACATGCACTTTATTTGAACCAAGACTCAGACCTTAATGCTAATGATGAAGAAGACGATGATGTTTGTTTGTGTGTGCACAGGGCACGTAAGCATCTATATTTATGGCTATAACTGCCATGAACTTTCACAAGATAGATTGAGTAAAATTATCTAAACTCCCTTTGCATCAGTAATATACTTCAAACATTTCTCTAATCGACCACACAGCGAAGTGTGTTGCATTTAATTTAAGCATCAGCAACTTCTGTGATTTAGTGCACCAATATCGTGTTGTTTAATCAAAAGACAATGATGTAAGCATCTCAGGCACTGCATGATTCTATAGCGCACAAGAGCTGCTGCTAAAAACTCTCAAACATAACTTTTGTCCAAAACCCACTAACCTACTTTACAGAGCCGAACGATGAGTCATGAGCGGCAATCACCGCAATGCACTGACTGCATTAGAGGCCGAGGTGGAAATGGGTCTTACACTTGCCTACCTACTTTGGCCGACAAAGCTTGTCTTTTTTTCTCTCCCTCTCCGCCCACTCTCACTCACTTTGTAATTCCTCACTCATCTTTTTCTCCCACTCTCTCGTTGTTCTGTTAGCTTTCACCAGCCCACACCCTCTTTCTTTCATCCTCTCTCTCTCCCTCTCTCTCTCTCTCTCTTTCTTTCTCTGTTCCCCCTCTCTCGCTGTCTTCATGTCTCTCTGAAGTGTCTGTACACAGCAACCCAACTGGACAGGGATGAACCTGTTACTGCGACTAAGTACTGTCTGAACATGGAGAAGTCCATCCCAAACATATGTATGCCATTAAGTTGCCATTTTGCGTAGCACAGATAGCGCTTTTGCTTATAGAGCCACCCTTCATAAACAATACTAAATAATTCTCTCTGAACTATCTTCAGTGCAGTATATAGAAGAAGGGACAACACAGACTGAGAAACTAGAAGTCACACTGTCTGATACTGCACACACACACATACGCTTACATACACTAACCCACACACACACATAAGCTTACATACACTAACCCACACACACACATACGCTTACATACCCTAACCCACACACACACATACACTTACATACACTAATGCATACATACACAGTCTTACATACACTAACCCACACACACACATACGCTTACATACACTAACCCACACACACACACATACGCTTACATACACTAACCCAGACACACATAAGCTTACATACACTAACCCACACACACACACAAGCTTACATACACTAACGCATACACACACAGTCTTACATACACTAACCCGCACACACACATACGCTTACATACAATTACCCACACATACACATACGCTTACATACACTAACCCACACACACATTCGCTATACACTAACCCACACATGCACATACGCTTACATACACTAACCCACACACACATACGCGTACATACACTAACCAACACACACACACACTCTTACATACACTAACCCACACAAACACACTCTTACATACCCCCCCCCCCCCCTAACCCCACACACACGCACAAGCTTACACAAACCCACACATACATGCAAACACCCAAACGCAGACATGCACACACACCCAGCACTGTGCTATAAACACCTCTGCGTGTTGAAAAAAGAGTGTTTGAGGGGGGGGGGGGGGGAACAATGTTCTCCCCTGGGAGTTTGAAACTGTGGAAGACAAACGACTTTGTCACCACGACCAACGCAAATAGACTGAAATATCTCCATGCGCCCTTTCCAATCAATATTCCAACACCCAGACTTGAGCGTTCCTTTAGGTCGTGAGAGGGCTAATGAGGCGAAGCGGCGAAGACAACGTGCTTCCAGAAGCAGACTATCTGCAAAGCGCCAAAACAACTATTTGTGCTTCCCCTCAAAAGTGCTGTGGTTCTTCTCGACCCAGGGGCCAGACAGAGACATTACACACTCGGAGCCTCGAAAGACCTCGCTGTGTGAAGCACGCACGTTAACATTGTCTAAGATTCTTATGAGTGGTCCAGAGTAGGATATTGCCAGGCATCAGCAGATATTGTCTGCCTCTCAATAAAGAATGGAATGCACGGGAGACCCATCAGCGTGATAATCAATAAGTTAGACTGAAGGAAAGTGTTGCATTCATGGAAGGGTTGTATCACATTTGTTTACATGTATTGGTAAGGAGTTTTACAGGCTAAGGATAGTCATACCAAAGCAATGACAACTGGGCAACAGCAACTTACTTCTGCACACATTAAAAGAAAATTATAATTTCGGGGTTCAACAATAAGTGTAGAATACGATACGAGGGAGGAAGGAAAACATCCTCAACCACATTTCCCGACAGAGTTTTCAATACAAACGCAAATGCACTCCATTTCATAAAACCACAACCCCGCGCCATCAAAGCTCTCCCTGTGGAGGCCGTGTACGCCATCGTGCCTCCCTCCAAAGAGTCCCATTTCTCCACATAAGCATCTCTGTTTGCACCGCTGTCACGAGTCTGGCGTCACCGAGAGGAAAAAGCTAGACTCTGATTCATCTAATGTGTTTGTGTGTCACAGGAATACAAATAAAAATTGGTCGAAACTTTAAAAATCCAGACTTTGTTGCAGAAGAACAGAAGGCAGAGAAAGTTTTTTCGTGTTTTTTTTTTTTTTTTTTTGGAGGCAACCATGAAGTTCTGCCTCATTAGATAGAATGGCTGCTCTATATTCAGGGTCTCTGCGGGCCTAACAAACGGAACGGCTGGACTAAACTGGGTTGGTTCCGCCAGAGCAGGGCCTTTTGTGTGTAGGTGGGATGGGTTGGATATGGGGGACAAACACCAGGGATTGTCATCACTGCAACGGGCCTATACCGGCTTTTCAGTCCTAGCGTACATGCAGGACTTTAAATATGCTTTTATTCGAAGCACCTGCGTTTTCCGTCGTTATGACAATCGAGACGCTTTTATGCGTAGCCAAACTGTGGCCAGGTTTGATTTCTATGAATTCTTAACATCACCAAACCTATAGGCCTTAATATACTTGTCATACATTTGCAAGAAGACAGCCAATCACAGAGTTGCATATCAGGGGATAGTTTATTGCGTTTAATTCATATTTCTTTCTTTCTTTCTTTCTTTCTTTCTTTCTTTCTTTCTTTCGAGTCCTGATTTCTGAGATGTGATTTTATGAAAAGCCTAATAATGGAAATGGAATAGGTCTATTAAGAGTCTTTAGTAGGCTTGTGTCTGAAGATGTGGGTATTTGCGAGGCAGATGTATGCTGCTCCGGGGTTGCCCTCACCCCTGACCCCCCACAGATGTCCCAACCAAATAGAACTCCTTCAAGAAGGAGTGGAAAATCAGTAATTTACTGGAACCGAGTGGTCAATAACCTGGACTATTCAACGTTTTTTCGGCGCGAGCTCTCGCT
Source organism: Aplochiton taeniatus (assembly GCA_017639675.1). Taxonomy (NCBI): domain Eukaryota; kingdom Metazoa; phylum Chordata; class Actinopteri; order Galaxiiformes; family Galaxiidae; genus Aplochiton; species Aplochiton taeniatus. The sequence continues at coordinate 5,552,067 of CM030189.1, forward strand.
GAGCTTCGACGCTCGTTAGTGCGTGAAATATGTCATGATTGCTGCTAAAATGAAATAAGTAACGAGGCCATGCGGTGACGGTGTTTGAAGCGCTATTTGACCGATGGGCATTACTTCAATAGGCGGTCATACATAAATTATGTAGTTAAGTGAGCCATCATGCGCAAATGTTTGCATTCATTAACCAACATGCAGTAAACACAAGATGTGCTTTTTATTAGCCAACTGTTCACACGTTGTATGAATTCAACATGTATAATTTTGGATGTTTTTATTAAGAGCAGCGACCGTTTGAAGACGTGAATGAGCCAACAGTGCGATTATAACTATGATAGAGCCTGGCTATGAGTTTGTGCTTATCATACCACCAGGCCTATAGATATCAACGTAACACGTAAAACCGCGTTCTTTCCATCTTTACAGCTGCATCCAATTTTCCCAAACATTCAGAAATCTACACGTTTTTGTTTTTTTTGTGTGTGCTGCAGATTCAATTAAGATTTCTAAAAACGTATCCGTGAGGCTTGTATGTATAGATGCAAACATTTGCCGATAAGTGGGAAATCCTTGTGAGGAGAGGAATGCTGAGGCAGGTGTACATTTAAACTGTTAATGAGCCGAGTCAAAAGTATCAACGACCTACCGTGGCGTCTCTTTCTACTAGTTAGTCTTCATCAGACAAAGAGATTAGAGAGAGTTTTCCTCGCTAAACGGTTGTGAATGGATTTTGGCTGCGGGAGTTATATTGTTGTCCCCAACCCCCGTGGACTAAACTATGCTAACCAACCAGAGTGTGCTGGCCAGACTTTGAAGCCTCAACAAGACAGATGATCAGTCAATTGGTATACCAAAGGCCCGAGGCGTCTAGCCAACAGCAATATATCCATCGCCTGAATTTCAATTGGTGAGTGGGAATATATGGAATCGGTTTTGAGTAAAGGTCTTTAAGAAGCGGTCTGTCATGTGCTTTAGAATGCGCTCTGGTCTTGGAAGAAAAATTTAGGTTTTGATATGAGAGAGCACGGACAAACACCAGTTAAAGGCTGCCCGCCCAATGTGTTGCACCTCAATTGTGCAGCCAATCAGATAGCCTGGTTTCTTCCCTCTTAGCGCCTTGCAAGCTAGTCCTGGGCACCAAAGGAAATATCAGGTTTGCTAAGTGTGTGCCAGTTTCTGGGTGCGTGTGAATGCGCGCACGACCGTGTGCATCATTTGTGGTGCCTGAGGGCAAAAGGGGTTTGCGCGTGCACGTCCACAATTGTCGTGGGTGGTGTGTGCGTGTGCATGTCCCTTGAGTAGAGAGCAGATTATGCAAATTAGCTCGTGTGACCAACTCAAGGATGATGTTACCTCACGCAGAGCGGTTGAACGTGCACTGTGTTAAACCACCACTTTTCCCTACTGCTAATCTGTTCCATCAGATAGATGGCACGTGATCTTTTCTACCCAGGGCCGTTTCTAGCGTTTGGGGGGCGCTATCTGAAATGTTGTTTGAAGGCCCCTATTTTGTGAAACTGTTGTAGGGGATTTTCAAACCCTCCATGGTGGTCCAATGGCATGCATTTAACATTTAAATGCATCAATCTGGTGCACTTTGAGATCTTTGGAAAATGTATGCCTATAATTGTTATCACTCAACACACAAGAATGGTTGGTTACCAATACAGACCGGTCATATTCATTTCTAGAGAAAAAAAGAAAAAAATTACAGCTTGGGGGGCCCCTGGTTGCTTCAGGGACCCTATGCAACTGCATAGTCCGCAAATTGCAAGAAATGGCTCTGTTTCTCCCTAATGATTCTTCCTTTGGACTTCTCACGATGCAGGTCTGTTGCGCCTAAGGATAAGCTGACAGCAGCAGGACAGCAGGAAATCCTACTCTGTGGCCTTCTTCCGGCCCTTTCTAGAAGGGCTTGACAAGTGACAGGCACTGTGTGCGACACATTGACGGCAGTTTGGGAGCGTGTGTATGTCTGTGTGGTAGTGTGTGTGTGACAGTGTGTGAGTGTGTGTGTGTGACAGTGTGTGTGTGTGTGACAGTGAGGGAGCCACTGTCAGTGTGACGACAAACAAGGAGCGACTCCTCTCTTCCCAATCCCGTCCTCTTCTCCTCTTTTCTCCCTCGTTCTCCACCGTCCCCTCTTGTCGTCTGTTCCGTTCTCCCTCTCTCCGGTTGACACCCCTTCCTTTCCCTTCCGGCCCACCTCTCTCCTCTCCCACACTCTCCAATGGCATTCAGTCAGTCAGCGGGCTGGTGGAGAGGGGTGCTAGTTCAGAGCCTGGCCTACTTATTGCTCCGAGAGCAAGGGGAGGCGAGCCTAAGTCATTCCGCACAAACGGCTGCCTGATTTTAATTAACGGCGCGGCTGTCACGATAAAAACACCACTCTGTCTCTCTTTGAGCAGCGATACTCCACATCCTCCTTCTGAGACAAGAGAGGGAAAAACGGGGGTTGGAGGGGGGGGGGGGGGGGGGGGAGTGACGGGGGTGAGGCGGATGAAATTCATAATTTAACTGAATGCCCACAAGCTGCTCAGAGGAACAGTGATTTCCAAATGCCGTTCCCAGGTCTCATTTCACTGTGGGGGCCGTGGGTGTTTTTCGAACACACTCAAACACCGAGGACGCGCGCGCGCGCGACACACACACACACACACACACACGCACACACACAAAGGGTTGTTTTTCGGTGTTTAATTGTGTGTTTTCACGACTCAACCACATAGCAGAGTTTTATTAGGAGTGGGCCGTGCTCTCCTTCTCTCTCTCTCACCCAGTAGGTATATTTGTCGTAGAGCAGACACATACAGACCATGTACTGTCAGAGAATGACACATATTGGGATGTGCTCTTTCGGAAATAATAACATTGACAACTGGCAGAGCGGGAGGAAGTGAGCGAGGGAGAGCAACTCATTTGGAACATGTACCACTAACGAGCTGTATTGTGCTCCAGGCAATGTGTATGATGGCTTGAAGCCGCTGTGTGTTTATCTGTGTGTGTGTGTGTGTGAGAGAGAGAGAGAGAGAGAGAGAGAGAGAGAGAGAGAGAGAGAGAGAGAGAGAGAGAGAGAGAGAGAGAGAGAGAGAGAGAGAGAGAGAGAGAGAGAGAGAGAGAGAGAGAGAGAGAGAGAGAGAGAGAGAGAGAGAGAGAGAGAGAGAGAGAGAGACAGACAGACAGACAGACAGACAGACAGACAGACAGACAGACAGACAGACAGACAGACAGACAGACAGACAGACAGACAGACAGAGATGCTGTGTACTTATCTTTATTGGCTGCTAAGGGATTTTACTGCCATCTCTTTATTATTCCTCTCCTCTCCTCTCCTCTCCTCTCCTCTCCTCTCCTCTCCTCTCCTCTCCTCTCCTCTCCTCCACAGCGCTCCAGGTTCCCTGTGAGGCGTAGGGTTAGCGGTGTAATGTCCCCAACCTTCTCGCGCGTGTTGTTGCGCGGCGGGTTCGAGTGCATTATCCATCTCCGTGCCACTTTGCTCACTCCACTTCCCTTCAAGCAGCTGCGGCTCATGAATCTCCCAACGCCGAGCCGCGTCCGCACACACGCCAGCACCCTCCCATTAGCTTGAATATTTCAGCAGCATCAGAGCGCTGTGCCCGGCAGCGTTGTGCCTCGCGCTCCCCAGAGACTCTGACGCGGGGACAGCCCCCCCACCCCCCCCCTCCAACAAACCCCGTCCCCCAGCCTGGACCGCCTCCGTCGGGGCGGTGACGTCGAACTGACCTCCGATCAGGCCCTGGTGGAGAGTCTGGAGAGTCCCCCCCCCCCCCAACGTCGGCCGTGGCGGAGGTAGGGATGAGAGGCTGGGAATAAGGAGGGAAGGAGAGGAGAGGAGAGGAGAGGAGCGGGTGGTGGGGGGGTGGGACAGAGACAGAGAGAGGGAGTATGCAAAGCGGGTTTGTGTGGGAGGACTGAGGAGAGTCAGAGAAAGGAAGTAGACGAGGACGGAGAGAGAGAGAGAGAGAGAGAGAGAGAGAGAGAGAGAGAGAGAGAGAGAGAGAGAGAGAGAGAGAGAGAGAGAGAGAGAGAGAGAGAGAGAGAGAGAGAGAGAGAGAGAGAGAGACCATTGTGTAGGAGGGCAACGGGGGGTTTATTAGGCCTTGGCTTGAAGTGTTCACAGGCTTATTTTCTTCAGCACGCACACACACACACACACACACACACACACACTAACTAATTCACAGTTACAAAGGCCTTTGAACTAGGGAAGACGGTGTGTCACGTTTAGCCAGTCTGTCAGAAGACTCTCATCTGTCAGTGAGGTAGAATATTTCCCTTTTGTTACAAATGCCATGTCTCTGATCAGGAACAGAAAAGAGTTTAGACCACTGCATAATGGAAGTTCGTTGTGTGTGCGCGTGCGTGTGCGCGTGCGCATGCGCGTGCGTGCGTGCGTGTCTGTTTCCTATAGAATATTTTTCGGGTTTGGTATATTAGTAAGGCTCTGTATAGCAAGGTCTTCTGTTCAACTCCTGTATCAGAGACAAAGGTACGTGGATCAAAAGCACACTGTATGGACTAGGCTGAGGTAGAAGACATAAAACAAGCACACACACACACACACACACACACACACACACACACACACACACACACACAGAAAGTGAGGCACATTTATGCACACACGCAAACAGATCTTGTTTTAAGAGTTATAACTCATGCATGATCACTAAATGCAAGGCCTTTGTTATCACCATAACAATGCAGGCGTAGGCCTGAATCATTTATGACTCCCCCCGGCCCCCCAAATACCCTCCTCTGTGCACATACAAACACTGGCACACAGAAACACTCCCCCAAACACACACACACACACACCCTCACCCATGTAGCTCGGCACACGTGGAGCTCTCAGGTCAGCCTCCCGTGTGCGAGAGCGCGAAGCCCAACGCGGACGCAGCCAGGAAAAAAGCAGCCGCACAACACCTCCCCGATCCTCCGTTCATGAAACTTTCAACGCCGGGCGCCTACAGAACGCACACCGAGAAACACACAGAACCCCCCCCACCACACACACACACACACACACACACACACACACAGACACACCCGACCGCCGGCGCCATGAAACATTAACGGCCGACACGCAGGGCCTCCCGACGGGCAAGCGATGAAAAATGCAGGCGATTGTTCACCGTGATCCGCGTTCTCCCCCGCTCATGCTCTATTGATGCGGACTAAACGCGGTCTTCGCATGGGGCCACCTCCAGGGGCACGCCTGTCACCCGCCCGCCCGTTGCTCCCCGGTCGTCGAAACAAACAACCCCCCCCCCCCCCCCCAAAAAAATGACCCACTTTGCCAACGGACGCGCGTCTATGTTTGATGAGGCCGTCTCATATAGGGAAGGCCTGATTCTTATTGTGGGCGGCGAGGGACGTTCCGCGATATGATTTGTCACGCGGAGACAGCGTTTCTGGCCGAAGGGCAAGACGGAGGAGGAAGGCATTGTGTTCCTAGGGTCAACGTGTTCACTGTCCACCCCAGATGGAAGGGTGGAAGGACCTGTCCCAAACAGATGTGGACCTCCTGAAGGAGGGGGGCCTGGTGCTCCCCCAGCACAAGAGGTTAAAGGTTTGGCTGGGTGGTTGAGCGATAGTCAGAAACTTGGCAAGAAGGAGCAGCAGGGAGATTTGCAAACACACACACACAGAGACACACACAGAGACACAGACACAGACACACACAGAAAGGGAATGTAACAGCCCCATGAAGAATGGACGGACGGAGAAAGGAGCACAGGCTGAGTGAACACACATAGAAACACACACACACACACACACACACACCTAAATCATCATTGGAAAATCATTAGAAATCTGGCGGAGTAGAGAGCACAGATTGAGGGACAAACCCCCCATTCACACACACACAAAGACAGGCCCGCACACATATGCACCCTCGTAGAGAGAGGCAGTCGGGTGGAAGGGAAGAGGGGAGGCTCCAAGGATACACCCCTTTTCACGCACACACACACACACACACACACACACACACACACACACACACACACACACACACACACACACACACACACACAGACAGACACTTTTTTCAAACTTTCGCACACAAACAAACACATTCACACACAACAACAGACTGACCCCATACCTCCAAACCCCCTAGACATTTATTGCCCCCTCTGTGCAAAAGTGTTGGAGTCTCATTCACTGGTTAACCATTGTGTGAGTGTGTGAGTGTGAGTGTGTGTGTGTGTGTGTGTGTGTGTGTGTGTGTGTGTGTGTGTGTGTGTGTGTGTGTGTGTGTGTGTGTGTGTGTGTTTGTGTGTGAGGAGCTTGATTACAAATTCATTTATGTGTGTTCGACCATTGTAAGGGAAAGGCAACATTTGATGGGTCTGAACTCAACCCTGACCATATGTTACAGTGGCCAGACTAGTTCTTACTCTGCCCCCTTCTCTCCTCTTCTGGCCAACAACTTCCTCCTTCCCTTCCTCCTTCCCTTCCTGCTTCCCTTCCTCCTTTTCGTTCCTCCTCTCCTTCCTCCTCTCCTTCCTCCTTCCATTCCTCCTTCCATTCCTCCTTCCCTTCCTCCTTTTCGTTCCTCCTTTCCTTCCTCCTTCCCTTCCTCCTTTTCCTTCCTCCTTCCCTTCCTCCTTCCATTCCTCCTTCCCTTCCTCCTTTTCGTTCCTCCTTCCCTGCCTCCTTTCCTTCCTCCTTTTCGTTCCTCCTTTCCTTCCTCCTTCCCTTCCTCCTTTTCATTCCTCCTTCCCTTCCTCCTTTTCGTTCCTCCTTCCCTTCCTCATTTTCCTTCCTCCTTCCCTTCCTCGTTCGAATGATCGTCTTCCTAAACCCTCCGTTCTTTCTCTCCTAATTTCTTTCGTTCTTTCTTTCTTTCTTTCTTAGCCTTGCTTACTCGCTTTCTTTCTTTATGTCTGTCTTTCTTGCTTGCTTTCTTTCTTTCTTGCTTTCTGTCTGTTTGTCCTTCTATCTTTCTTTCTTTCTTTCTTTTTCTTTCTGTCTGTCTGTCTGTCTGTCTGTCTGTCTGTCTGTCTGTCTGTCTGTCTGTCTTTCTTTCTTTCCCTCTCGATTCCTGTCTTCTCTTCTGTCCGGCTGACAGCCTTCAGGAAGTCGATCCACTCCCGTTTCCATTACTCTTCCTCTCCTCCGTCTCCATCCCTTGCCCTTCCTTCTCCTGGGGTGCCGGGTGCCCTCTTCTCCAGCCCTACAGGCCGACACGTGTGCTGTTGTCTTCGCTCGCTGGGGCCGGGCCCCCCTGAGTGTCCGTTGGAATCAGCCGTCCCGTGGGGCAATAATGTAGCGTGTTGTCCGACCACATGACTGGAGCGACGTCTGAAACGTCCATTAAAGTTAAAAGCTTATGCAGCCCACCACCACCACCACTCCACCCCGCTGCCCCGCCCCAGTGTCTGGCAGACTGGCCCTCGACGCTTACTTCTCCCTTCTCTCTCGTTCTTTCGGTTCCTCCACTTGCTCAACCCTTCTCTCTCTCTCTCTCTCTCTCTCTCTCTCTCTCTCTCTCTCTCTCTCTCTCTCTCTCATTCTCTCTCACTCTCTCATTCTCTCTCACTCTCTCTGTGCCTCCGTCTGTCACACTTACTAACGCACTATGCCCTTGATATCTAGAGTGTGATTTCTGACAAGCCAAAGGTCCTGAAGGCTTTGAATGTGTGTGTGTGTGTGTATGTATGTATGTACTATTTGACAAGAGGTACCCTGGAGTATCTTAACTTTAGAGGGCAAGTTTATATATTGAACTATCCTTAACGAACAGACAGCTTTCCTACACAAATTTACCACAAATGTAATACACATGTGTATAAACAAACATACGCCCACACATGTTCCAATCTTGACAGTAAATAGTTATCCCCTGTGTGTGTGTGTGTGTGTGTGTGTGTGTGTGTGTGTGTGTGTGTGTGTGTGTGGCGGAGGGGTGGATTTGGGCTTGTTTTTAATCAGTAGGATTTTGCAAATGGCCTCAGGATCCTCCTAGGGACTAATTACTGCATGTGACGTGAGCATAATATATAAACACATACAAACACACACACACACACTCAGTCAAACACACACACACACACACACACACACGCACACACACACACACACATACACGCACACACACGGAGATAAGCACCATACCAAGGCGTGTACAGTGCAAAGGCCGGCACTCAAATGATTGAAATGCATAGAACTCTGTCTGCCTGTCTGCCTCTCTGACACTGTGTGTTGACAGCCTGTGCCCAAGTTAGAGCAGAAGGTTGATAGCCTAGGAGAAATCCTGAGGATTTTCCGCATCGCGCCTATACACGCACGCACGCGCACACACACACACACACACACACACACACACACACACACACATCCTGGGGTGCAAACCAGAGAGATTAGCAGCTCATTACCATAAAGCAGGGGGGCTAAACACGGGACAAAGGTGTGTGTGTGTGTGTGTGTGTGTGTGTGTGTGTGTGTGTGTGTGTGTGTGTGTGTGTGTGTCAGACAGAATTGTCTCCTGGCCATAACAACTGTTCCTTTGTGTCTCAAAAATATTAGCAGCACTAATCAGGGCCGCAGACCGACAGCGACATCACTAAATGTGTTTTCATCCCAAATGGCAATTATTAGATTAAACAATTCCCTTTGATTGAGCAGCTAATCCATCCTTCCAATCAGCAAACGGGCCTGATGCAACACCTGTTCACTTCCTGTGACCGGAGGCCCGGTGCTTCAACATTGGCCTGATCTAGGGTCAGCCTGGCTCTGGGCACCACCGACCGCAGGGCCTTCGGGGAGGGAAGTGCAGAGCTGAACAGCGATCAGGGGAAAAGGGCCGACTTGAAAGACACTGAACGCAGAGAAGAAGAAGCTGCAAGAGCTCAAGTCGGAGTGGACTTTAAAGGGACCCACGTGAGACGCAAGTGCGCCGACAGACACACACACACACACACACACGCACACGCACGCACAAACTTAGTCACCCAGTACCGCACCGACTCTCACACGCTCGCACACAACCCGAAGCGCACACCTCTTCACAATCAGAAATCAGCCTAGCTGCCGAGAGAAAAAGAGAATTCATTAAGCTCAGCCACCCACGCTGGGCAGAAGAATAGACGGAGGGGTAGAGAGGCATGGGGAGGGAGGGGAGGGGAGGGGAGGGGAAGGCAGGGGGGGGGGGGGGGGGGTGGAAGAAAAAGCTGAGAGAAAGCAAAAGAAGAAAAGAGGAAACAAGAGAGAAGAGAAGCTCTCAAAGCCTGGCCCTATCAAACGAAGTTGATGGGAGGTCAGTTGAACGGACGAGAAAAAAAAACTAGATCCTTGGGAAGAGGGGGATCAGAGAATGACAATGAGAAGAGACCAAAGGAATGGAAGAACGAGAGGAGAGCATGAAAGAGGAGAGAGCCACGCTCCTTAAAAAGAAGCATCGGTAGACGGTGGATTGTCTCTGAACACACACACACACACACACACACACACACACACACACACACACACCGTGTGTGCAACTTCACGCAGGAGCCTTGAGAAACCACGAGAACGCGCTTAGTTCACCGGAGTGACCGTCCGAATTGTGCGACGTCGTCGTGGACGACACCCGGTCCGCTGGCCCCGGATCCTGACCTAGGAGCCGACCGGCCTTGTCTGGCACTGTTGCCCAACGGGCTGCTGTGTTTGGCCCGTGTCCAGGGGTCAGAGTCAGGTCGGACAGCAGCAGGCTTGTCCCTCTCCAGCCCCTGCTGTTGCAGCTGCTGGGGCCGTGGTCAGATCCCTATTGTCCTGGAAACTCCTCATAATCCAGGTTTAATCTGGTTAACTTGAGCCGCTCGCCAGGATAAAAAAGTGTTAAAACCCCTAATAGCCATTTAGCACCGATTAACAGATTATGGACTTCATAACCCAATTATCATAATTATAGTGGCGAAGGATTGGACTGGGATTGGGTGGCGGTGCCGTTGCCATCCAAAGCACTCTCACTTGGTCGAGGACTGTGGAGTTTATTCACTTGACACGCACAAAGACACAAGGCACAGGAGAAACAGGAACACACAGAGACGCACACACACACCCACACAGACACACACACACACACACACACATAAACACACAAAGGCGTCTGCCCTGCACCTAAAGCCTTTTACTGTCCTGAATGTCAGAACCCATCTCAACCACCCTGGACTGTCACACAGGGAGACGGGAGGGAAAGAGAGAGAGAAAGAGAGAGAGAGAAGGGAGGGGTGTCCTTGAAAGAGGACAGAGGTGTCCTGCTGGATCTAATGTGACTGAGGGAGCAACCAGAGCCCATGCAGCAAAGAGACACACGCACACAAACCAAGACACGCAACAACACACACACACACACCAAGACACGCAACTACACACACTAAGACACGCAACAACACACACACCAAGACACAAAACTGTACACACACCAAGACACTCAACTACACACACACACACACACACACACACACACACACACACACCAAGACATGCAACTACACACACACACACACACACACACACACACACACACACACACACCAAGACACGCAACTACACACACACACACACACACACACAACACACACACACCAAGACACGCAACTACACACACACACACACACACACACACACACACACACACCAAGACACGCAACTACACACACACACACTAAGACACGCAACAACACACACACCAAGACACAAAACTGTACACACACCAAGACACTCAACTACACACACACACACACACACACACACACACACACCAAGACACGAAACTACATACACACACCGACACGCAACTACACATACACGCAACTACACACACATACCAGGACATGCGACTACACACACACAGACACACACACTCCAAGACACGCAACTACACACGCACACACCAAAACACACAACTACACACACACACACCAAGACACGCAACTACACACATAACAAGACACGCAACTACACACACACCAAAACACACAACTACACACGCGCTGACCCACACAGGGAAAGAGTGCGGACATGTTTTAATCAGTTATATGGTTTTATAAATGTATCGTTATTTCATTACTTTTAATACTTGCGTATTATCATTATTATACAACTCGACCCACAAACACACGTCAACACATAGCAGATACCCGAGACGGAGAGAGGAGCACTCCCACAAGAATCTACAGGAGCGTTGCGTCGATCCCATATCTACCCAAGGAAGGTACTGGGGCCAGTCTTTGAGGGACAGACGCAGAAAAGCCCATCAATGCACTACTCATAAATACAGCCGCAGTCCAACCAAGTCCGCCGTGAGGATAACGTTCCGGTATGCGGCGGTGGAGACGAGCACCCCCTCGTCTCATCATCCGCGGCAGATCAAAGGGGAAGACACAGGATCCGCAGCCGCAGCAGAGCAACTCACACCCTGGCATCGGGGCCCCGCCTCACTGCCTGACTGCCTGAACGTCTCTGGTACTTCTCCTGACTAATTGCCCCCCGAGTTAAAATCTGCAGCAAGCTCCACCTGCTCAGTATGGACACACACAAAAAACACGGAATAGTAATCGCACGTCGAGTATATGGACCTTCGTAGTTTGATTTACAGTGGGGACTTTGACGTAAGAGGGGACACTTTGGTTTTGTCAATGCTGGTATGACAAGTGGAAGCTAAGTCAGCAGATTGCGCTTTCGTAGAGCCCAACCAACCATATTGGAACGGCTATGGGCAGCTTTTGGTCCTAAAAGTTTTGGATCTGGACTCTTGGCCGAGTCGGATTCATGAGCAACAAGAACAGGTGGCATACAATGAAGTCATGCTCACACCTACTCACATGCCTCTGTGCATCTCCATCATGTGCTTTTAAGGGCGGTGTACTGCGAAACAAATGCAGACTAACAACCCTGTGAGATACACACACATACACACACCAACACGCTCACACACTGCAGTGTGAAATTGGGTCAGCAGTGGAGTGGGCTTTAATGCCGAACACACACGCTCTCTAAAACTGATCTGCATATTCATGTGGGTGGCTATCGAAATTACACACACACACACACACACACACACACGCACACACACACACACACACACACACACATCTAGACAACCACATAAAGACACCGCCGACACTCACATAAGCACATGCACGTACTTGCGCATGCACTCAAATGAAAAACATATTCAACCAAATCAAACCAGATACACAAACACACACACGCACACACACACACACACTCACAGGGAAGGAAAAAAAACTCAGGAAGTCAATCTCACGGATATTGTAACAGTCAGAAAACTACAGGGGGCTTTCACGTCTTCCACATTCTAATTCTGCGAATAAAAGGAACGTCCAGTGTTCCACGTTAGCCTGCCCATCATATTCCATTCATTTCCTCCCACTCACATTCTCTCTCTCCCTCTCCGTGCAGCGGTGTCTCTGTGTGACAGGGGGGGCCGGTCATCTTTCAGACTAACAGAGGGATGTAGAAACATTCAGACCGCCACGGCCTGGCAACGTTTGTCACGGACTCGCAGGAACGGGTTTTAGTAACACAGCCAGCCTAACACAAATCGGAGTTCACCTCGTATTCACCCACCCAAAATAATCACCCGACACTATCCCTTTTCCTGCTGAGCTTACAGATTAGAAAGAACGGGGGGAACGAGGGAGGAGGAGAAGAAAGACAGAGAATGAGAGGTCTCTCCCCAAGGATACACTTGTCGAAACCCCTAGTTTGCGTTTCTGACTTTTTTTTTTTATTGCAGGGGGGGGGGGGGGGCTCTATGAGCAGCCGTTTCCTCTGACGAAGCATTTTCCTGCTTGTTTGCAGACAGAAGGGAGGAGATGGGCTCAAGCTCGAACGTGAGAAACTGAAAGGAGGTAACAAAGGATTCAGACCCAGTAAGCAGATAGTTCTGAAGTCCCCTTGGGGGTGGAGGACGCCTTTTGAAGAGAGGGGCGGCGAGGGAGGGAGAGACAGACGGACAGAGAGAGAGAGAGAGAGAGAGAGAGAGAGAGAGAGAGACTAAAGTGTATGTTTGGGGACTTGCATGGCGAGGTCTGGGCATGTGATTTATTTCAGAATACTAATGTCTCTTTGATCTTCTCCGCTTAAAAAAACACCCTGCTGGGATAACACACACACACCCCCCCCCCCGCACACACACACACACACACACACACACACACACACACACACACACAATCATCATTGTTGTGTCGCTCTCCATTCTCTGTTGAGCTGGGCTCATTTATGCAGGCACACACATACTTGTTGGTGTGCACACACACACACAAACACACATATACACACATACACTCTGAACACACATAAACACACATACACCATGAACAGACATGCACACGCACGTGCACTGCAGGGAGTCTAATCTACTTTAACTATCATCAAATCCATAGAGATCCAATTACAAAGATAGAGGGATATTTGTTTTGCTCTGTGCATCCTAAAAGACTAATTACATTTTCATGTAAAGATGAAATTATTTGATACAACACAAATTTCTTTTCATTTTCATAATTGCTTGTACTAGTATATTTTTATTTGAGTGAGTAAATATTTCAGACCATATTTTGTCATGTTTATGTGTTATGCGTTTTAAATTTAGAGCCAGATTTAGCGAGGATGGACAGACAGATGAGCAGACTTACATACTGACAGGCTTACATTAAAACAGAAACATTTAAAGAGAGAGAGAGAGAGAGAGAGAGAGAGAGAGAGAGAGAGAGAGAGAGAGAGAGAGAGAGAGAGAGAGAGAGAGAGAGAGAGTGAGAGAGAGAGGGTTGAGCAAGCAGAGGATCTGAAAGAGAGAGAGAAACTGCCTGATCGAGAAAGAGACAGAGATAGATAGACAGATAGACAGATGGACGGACGGACGGACGGACGGACGGACGGACAGACAGACAGACAGACAGAGACTGACAATTGAAAGACAGAGAGAGACAGAATGCCAGATTGAGAAAAAGACACAGGTACAGACAGACAGACAGACAGACAGACAGACAGACAGACAGACAGACAGACAGACAGACAGACAGACAGACAGACAGACAGACAGACAGGCAGGCCGACAGACAGGCAGATTTTACATGATATTTTGGATGGGTAGAACCGGCACACTTTTGCATCTCCCAAAGCCAAGACAAAGTCCATCGCGATCGCAAACCCTTTGGATGTGGTGACAGTGCCCCACCTTGTGGTCACTGAGCAGCTTAGCACATCAAAATAAGATTAATTAATTGATTAATGAAGTCTGTAGCCAATGGATCAGCAGCAATTACACTGTTAGAGAAAATGGACGGGCTACAAATGCGCCTACTCATGCATTCAGAAGGCGTATTGGGCACATAGAATACTTGTATAAAGGTATAACACCTACAGGTAACTATTTCTCAGGATGTTGGATATTTACTTACACTAGAACTATTAAGAATGCATCTGCACTAAGAAGGTATGAAAATATGACTTTTCCAAAAAATGGGATTGTGTGGTTTGACTGTCGCTGGGGGTAAGTTGATCCAAGCGAAAGGATAAGTTAATTTACATAGATTTACATGATTTACATACACCGGACCAGTGGGGCCAGTGCCCCAGGGCCTCTGACTCCCAGGGGGCCTCCAAGTCTAAGGCCACGCATTCCAATACATCTGAAAGGAGTTGAATGCCAGGGACCTCAGTGAGCACAGCGCAAGCTGACCACCAGCCCCTGGTGGCTGACCTCTAGGGCCCCTAGACCCCTGGGCTTAAAGCGTGATCTAACCACCAGGGCTCCTCGGCACAGTGTGAGGCCACTAGGGCCCCTAGGCACCTCCAGTGTGAGGGTCCCTGGGCCCATACGTGCTTACAGCATGAGCTGACCACTAGGACCCTGTAGCATTTACAATGTGAGGCCCCTCGGTGCTTACAGTATGAGTTGACTGCTAAGTCACTGCAATGCACTGCAAAGTATCTATCCAGAATTACAAGCAACAGTCTTTTCACCACAAGGGTCACAAGCCAGGGGTATAACACAATGCAGAGAGATCACCATCGCCTACATGAACATTGATAGGCCTAGTAGAAACAATAGATTTGCGTTTAGATCAGGTGTAAGGGCGAGCAATGGACATTGGGCAGGCCAGAGAAGTATGGACATTTGACAGGAAACAGAACTATTGACAAGAAGTATGAGAGAGAGGGTGCTAATATGGTATTCATTCACACTGCTTGAAGCAAAAAGTATGGTTAGAGAAATGCTGTTTGGATTTTCGAAACGGGATTAATTATAAGGGTTTGGTTGATTCATACTTCAGATGCACACGGTCGTGCTATAGCAGTAAAGCACGATAATGGCAAGTTACCGCCGTTTCCTTAAAAGAAAGAAGAAGAAGTTGTGACGAGCCTTAGTAGGCGTGTCTGGATTCAAGGCGAACGCGGAAACTGAAGTTAGAGACACTTGTTTTTATTTGTCTTAGATTCATGTTACTGAAATGATATATGAAGAATTGAGTGCTCGTCTGAACGACAGCGGATATAAGAACTGGTTGAAAGCAGGGCTGTGCCTAAACAAGCTGCGGGGTGGCTTGCAACCTTTCGTTAATAACGAGATGAAATCTTTTCATGGTGTTCTTCTCAACCAAAACTCCTGTCTACGGAACCCGTGCCAGAGCCATAACATGTGTAAACCAAAAGGGAATAAGGTACATTTTCTCTCAAAGCAACAATTAACATATAATATTTTATAATACATTAATTTGGTCGAGGATTTGTTCTGAATGGTACGCCCATGTGCAGTCCATGACTAGGTACTCCAATGTAGATGCAGACTGTTATCTACTCAAAACTTCTGTCTGTTTTCAAATAATATCATATCATTATTAACAGCCCATGGCTATCGAATAAAATCCGGACATAACTGGTTTATAGTGTTGCATTAATGGAAGAATCAACCACAATAGTTTGCGTACTGCTGCTGCTCCTAAACGAATTAATTAATGCTGTCCTACAATCTGACTGTTACTGTCTGTTTGGTGCCGCACCCTAGCTGATCTCCGTGTGTACAGCGTGTTCAGAGTGGCAGAGGGAGATCCTGAGACACCACACTAACCCTGGCGGGGCAGTCAACTGGGGCAACTGCCGACCCCCGGCATGGAGGCAGGACCCCTGGGAAGTGGCCAAGGTGCTGTTCAATTAACTAGCCGTCTCTTTTTTAGTCTTTCTCCTGTCCCTCTTTCCACCTTGTCGAACAGATGAGACAAGCAGAACACCTCTTCATTGTAACAGATTTTTTTTAACAGGCCTATTCCTTCTATTCAATATGCCTGAGAGGAAATCGGCTCGTTCTGTTATTTAGTTATTTTTGGTTAATTCTTCTTCTTCCCTCGCTCTCTGCAGGCATACATGCCTCGAGGTCAGACAGGGCTCAAGGGCCCAGAGCAGTGTGATGCGTCCGCTCTGCTTAACCTCCTCAATTACTGCGATCGCTTCCGCTCCATAGATCAGGGTGTGGTCAGAGAGGTACGCAACGACAGACATATACCCAAAAAATATGCAATAACGCAAGGTCCGTCATGAATTTATGGATGCTGTGTGTGTGCGTGTGTGTGTGTGTGTGTGTGTGTGTGTGTGTGTGTGTGTGTGTGTGTGTGTGTGTGTTTTTTGTCTCCTTGCAGGTTATTCGGTGTAGGAATGAGCTAATGCACTCCTGTGAGATGCGGATGGGGGCTGGTTGGATGAAAGGTTACCACGCCAATCTAAGTAAGCTCCTACAGCACTTCAGCTCCCTACCAGAGATGGCAGCGGTTGCAGGCCAGATACAAGAGGTCAGTGTAGGTCTGTTGGCTTATGACGGACTGTATGAACACGGTCTATTGAAAGGTTTACAATAACAGCGAATGTACTGGGTGCACATGTGTGTTTTTGCCCAGGTGCTGACTACTGATTGGTCAGTATGTGTCCCTGGGGTGGACGGAGTGGACGCTGCCCAGTCAGATGGGCTGGAGTCCGACTTTGTCAGCCAATGGGAGGTGAAGGCTGATTCAATTAGCCAATGGGAAGTTGAGTTGCTACGAGAGAGGCTGGGGGAACTGTTTAATGACACAGAGGAGCAGGTGCAGTACCGCGGTCCTTATCGCTCATTGCTAGCCACGTACACCCAGCTTTCTCCTGCACCCTTCAAACCAACTGATTGTGTGTGTGTGTGTGTGTGTCTCTTTCTCTCTCTCTCTCTCTCTCTTTGTCTCTCTTTTTCTCTTTTGCTGTCTCCAGCATAGTGAGGAGTTACTGAAGCTGAGGGATTTCTTGCTGGCCCACAAAGATCTGGGCGAGTTGTTCTCTCCAGAGCTCCAAGCCATCAGTTCACCTGGGGCCAAGAGGAGGAGAGAGGGGGATGAGGGGGCCGAGGAGGAAGGAGGTAGAAATAGTTCATAACAATCTCCCTGGGAAGCTTATCACTATTGTTTTACTTTCTCTGTTATCACCATATTGGGTAGTTAGAGGATTGCAACAGGTACAGCTCCTTTTAAACATGTTTGAGAACTAAATCACAGTAGTAATTGGTTTCAACATCTTTACTAGTTAGTTATTTGAAGAGCAGGAACGTCTTGCAAGCGAGTATTATTTATTATACGTTTATACATTGTTCTTTTATTTCTAGGGGTGATGACATTGTGACCATTCCCTCCCGCAGCAATGACAAAGTAATCCATATCCAGATCCCGTTAATCCTGCATTGACCAAGCAGATACCGGAAGCCAGGTTTACCCTGAAAAGGAAACTGGTGTTCCCATTTTAAAGACATGCCCGCCTAGTTCCTTAGG
Source organism: Aplochiton taeniatus (assembly GCA_017639675.1). Classification (NCBI taxonomy): domain Eukaryota; kingdom Metazoa; phylum Chordata; class Actinopteri; order Galaxiiformes; family Galaxiidae; genus Aplochiton; species Aplochiton taeniatus. Next base: position 5,569,886 of record CM030189.1, read on the forward strand.
AAAACCCCTCTCCTTTTGAAGCTGAAACACAGAAGCATGCAAATACTTGGAGTCTTGGACATACAGAATTATGTAACATTGGCATTCCAGGCATACACTGATCCACAACTTCATAACTTCTGAACTGATTTTACGTGACAAAAAAAGTTGATTCACACGCTTCAGTAAACTGGGTGTGTATCAACACTGGTATATATGAATCATTTTACAAGGTGTTGAAGAGCAACTGGACATCCCCAGTAGACCATGTTGCCGCCCCCTTGAGAATTTTGGAAAACGCTCAAATCATCTTACGGTGGCTAGCACGGGGGGAGGAGGGGGGGGGGTGAGTTGACTTTGTAGTCGTTGCACATTTTGAAACTTCAATGGCGAGTTAATGTACTTTTTGCAGTGTATTTCCTGTTCTGGATGGTCCACCCGCAGTGATCTTGGCTATGGGTGGAACCACATACTTATCAATTATATAGTAGATACTATTTAAGTACATATTGATATCGAAATCTCTTACACTGTCTTTTTTACATCACTTAAATTGTTAGTATACTCAACTCAACGTGTGACCAAAACCCTCGCTTTTTTCAATTCTGTCTAAGCCAGAAGGAAGTTGATGCATTGCATTTTGGAGTGTGAAGCATAGCAACATCTCTTGGGTACACAACCTTTTTCCATATATAGTATTTCACTACCTATGTACTGCATACACATTTTTGGTCCTATTTAAAGATGCATAGTGACATTACTACCACAGCCCTTGTTTTAAACCTTAGGTGGCCACACAAGTCCTATTTGATACCGAAATGCAGATGTCACAAATTGTGCAATAAAACAATATATTTTTTAATCTGGATCTTGTTGTCAAACTCTTTGTTTTCAGCAGAAAAGTACTTTTGGTGTCAGGTAACTCTTTAATGGAAAAATAGATTGAGTTATCATAACTTTTTCCAGTTGGCGGTCTATTGATAGTTTTACATTCACACCAAATGTAATGAGTACCCACGAGCCCATGTGGGTTTGTGCCGCTTTCTGTCTCTTCTGCTTTGTCCAGAAGAATCTGGGGGATTTCTTCAAGATTTAGGGGAGAGGTCCAAGCCATCAGTTTACATGACACCAGGTGGCGAAGAGAGGGCAGAGAGGAAGAGGAGGAAGGAGGTAGACATTTCTCATAGAAATCTCCCAGGGGAACGTACATGTATAGTACTTTCTTTGTAATCACCTCAATGGGTAGTAAGAATGACCATAGGAACAAATATATAACAAATGTTGAATGTTAAATCGTCTGATTTGATACTTTTAGGCCCAAATGGTCATGTTTACTTTTATGAATGGTTGTAAGCCTGAATAACAAATGTGTCGTAATATAGGCCTAAACTGTAATAAATGAAATGGATAAGTAGCACTTTGACTGCAGCTGGCCTAGAATAGTTTTTTCTTGTTTAGTTACAGTCTATTACTGTTATATAAGCATAGCGTTCTTAGTTTATAACACAGAGAGACGGACGTAACCTGAAACCTCCATGGCGGTGTTGTTGTTGTTGTTAGGAGAATTTGTTCTCACGTTTTAACAAACATACATTCTAAAAGGATTGTCCAATCGGTAGTTGAGCACAGCTGGAATGTGCGTCAGGTAGAGGAACATGTGCATGCCTGCACCACTAAAGTGCAAGAAGGATCAGATCCATGGAAACACTGCTGCTGTGTGCAAAGGGGCAAAAGGTGGAGTTACAAATAGTGTGGCATAAAAGGGTTGGGATGTTTGACAGAAAGCAGTGAAGGTGCAGGGGTACGAAACTTAAATAAATGCCTTGGATCATACAAGTTTTATGCAGAATCATTTGTGTTGGTAACAAAGAGAGGAAGATGGTATTGCGTGGGGAAGACAGGGAAGACTAAGAAGAAAGGGAAGATGAAAGTTTGAAATGGATAGGATGGAAAGTAGACTGTGAGTAAGCAAGTAAAAAATGGTGTCCATAGACAAGTTTTGATAAGGATATAAAAAAATGTCATCTCGTTGATTATAGGTCGAAAGCTTTATTCACAGCTTGTGATGACATAGTTCAATTTCCACCTAGTTCCGTATACCCGTCTTCATTCAGAGATGTGCATGAACAATTTTTCGGTAGCGATTAATCAAAGTGGTTAATCGGACAAAGGTCCTCCTGCTAGACAGGCACACAAGTTTACAATGAAAATGTTTGTAATGTTTCTTTATGACAGCCGTTACATGTGTGTGTGCGTGCGCGTGTGAGTGTGTGCGTGCGTGCATGTGCAGTGACTTACAGTTACTAAGTCTTTGTTTTCCAGAAACTCCATCTTGTCCTTTATGATCTGTATTTCCATTTTGAGGAAGGTATCAATGTCCTTGTACTCCTCAGAGGCAGCAAGAGAGTCTTCCTGACCTCTGCTGTTTGCACATTTCAAGACCAGATCGAAGTCTGTGTTTTGAAGCTGGGGCACAAAAGTGTGTTATAACCAAACCTTATAACATTGCTGGTGAAACGGTCTCACTTGTCATTATTTAAGCTCACTGTTTTAACCAGAGTGGTGCATGTAAACTGTTATGGATTGTGGATGCTAGCAACTGTTGGTGTGGGATTGACTGTTAAAATTGATAATATGTAGCCCACACCTTCACTATCATTAGGCAGTAAACTCACACACTCACACACACACACACACACACACACACACACCTGATCTAGCGCATTGATCAGGTCTTTGAGCCCAGGGGCACGGCCCTCCAGCGCACTGCCCAGCTTTCTGATCCGATCAAAAAACTCTGGCACATCCTCCGTCTTCAGCTTGAAGTCCGCGGAATGCATTACCTGGTTCCGCACATTGGTCACCTCCCAGAAAAACCAAGTAAAAATGTCGTATTAATCACACATCAGTAAGAAATCAAATGTTAAGGTGAGTAAAACAACACACAAACCTCTATCTTTAGCAAATGTTAAAACACTTGTTTTTATAAAAGACAAATATTCTATTTATCCCCGATCTCTCTCTTTAAATTGAGGTGTAATCTAGTAAACATGTTCCATAGGTATACAAATAGTTATTATTTTGTTGTTTTGGTTCTTACCTCTACAAGTAAACATTTCTTTACATATTCAAAGTATTTGCACGGATGACATGAGGGTGAGAAAGGCAGCAATGTCAAACTGGTCAGCAGTCTTGTGGTTTGCATGGCCTCTCGGCATGTATACCTGAAGCAGAATCACATCACACATACAAATAAACAATTATGGATTGCATTATTTTCATAGCAAAGATGAGTAGGGCAATAAGACCAAGGACTGTACACTATCGTGGAAAATGCCACAGTACCTTTGCCACTTCCCATTGCTTCGTATGCCACTCGTAGGGGGTACAGTTCTTCCAGTGGACAAATCCATTTTTATTGGTATGGTAATCCAAGATGTCATCACTCCAAGGCTTGCAGACATCGCACAGTTCCTATAATTTAACACAAATAAATATACTTTTGATCGTCTTCTTGATCGACTAATTAACTATCATTAACTATTCACTTTAATAAAACGAATAATAGTTTGGGGACTAGGTCTAGACGTCTTACGACTGACAATTGACAGTATAGCCTATTGCTTACAACTGGATAACGCTATTAAACGATTACTATTACCTGTTCTGCTCTAAGTTGATTTATTTTTTTTTGTAATTCGTGAAACGTTTTGGTCTCGTCTTCCAAGAAACTTGTCAGGTTGATTTTTAAATACTGCAGGGACATAGTTATTTTAATCCAGTTTTTATATCCGTCGTCCCAAAACCTTTCAAATTTTATCTTTATTTCGCAGGATTTATTTCGCAGGATTTCGATGAGTAGAATTACGGATATCTGCAATATACTGTATATCCAGTCTAGAGATGAAATGTTAAAACGGCTTGCCATAGCCGCGCCCACTTAGCTTCTAACTGTTTCTGGTTGACGGCAGCCGGTGTGTGGATAGGTTCGCTAGTCTCAGAGAGACAATAGTCGTTGGAGGTTGCATCAGCGGTTGTCCTACTTCTGTGACATAAGATGTCATTTGAGAGGTTTGAAGATGAGGGCTATAAAAACTGGATTAAAACAACAATGAGTCTGCAGTTTTTAAAAACCCACTTATCATGTTTTTTCGAAAACGAAACCGAAACCTTTCACACACGTCTTCGACAGAAAATTATGTTGGATGAACAGGAATGTCCCAGAAAATGCAACACCAAGAAGTGGACCCCGAAACCTAAGCAGGTTACAACGGGCAGACTCTTAAGCTGGCCCATAGTTTACAATCTTTTAGGGGCTGTAAAAGGCTTTTAGAAGCCTGGGTCATAGGCTGCATAATACGGTCATAAAATGAACGCATTAATGATAGTTAATCATTCAATCAAGTTAGCGATACAATTATGTTCCCCCCCCCCCAGGTGCCTACTATGTGTGATGTCTGCATGCCTTGGAGAGATGAAATCTGGGAGAACCACACCAACAAAGGTGGCCAGGTGTACTGGAACAACTGTACTCCCTATCTGTGGCCTAAGGAGAAATGGGAGGTAGCAAAGGTACTGTGAAATTTCCAATGATAGTGTGCTAGTCCTTCATTTCTATTGCTAAACTCCTATTGGATATTAAAGTAATACAAATATAATCTTTAATTGTTTGTTTGTATGTGTGCTGTGATTCTGCTCCAGGTATACATGCCAAGAGGCAACACAGACCACAAGATTATTGAACAGTTTGACATTTCTGCCCTCCTCAACCTCATGTCGTTCTGCAAACATTTTGGATTTGTGAAAAACAGTCTTATTACACCAGTAAGAATTGAAACTAGTAATTCATAACTACTTAAATATCTATGGACGCTGTGCACTAGATGAAATCTCAGGTTGGTGAGAGATACTTGGGATTTAAAACATAAGGAAAAGTATTTCTATGGATGGAAAATATGGAGAGATTGAGTGTGAGGGCTTGCAAACGCTGCACATGTAGTGTTTGCTACGTTATAAAACGTTTCAAATATGTTTTTTGTGTGAAGGTGACTAATGTGAGGAACCAGGTAATGCATTCTGCAGACTTCAAGGTGAAAACGGAGGATTTAAAAACATTTCTCGAGCGGATCAGAAACCTGGGAAGGGCGCTGGAAGACCGTGCCCCTGATCTCAAAGCATTAGCCAATCATCTGGACGAGGTGAGTGTGTGTGAGTATACTGCATGTCCCTGTGTGGGCTACGTATTGCTCTTTTTTGATTGTAAATTCCAAATCATCTGTTGGTAGCATCCGCAATCCATAACATACACCACTCTGGTTAAAACAGGAAGCTAGTATAATGATAATTGAGACCGTTTTTACCAACAGTGCTAGGTTTAGTCTAAGTTCTTACTTTTGTGCTTCAGCTCCAGAACATGGACTTCAATCTGGTGTTGAGTTGTGCAAAGCAAAGAGGTACGATTGTAGCTCAAGGTTCAGCATCCGTGAATGTGACGAAAGCTAAAGAGTTCCTCAATATGGAGCTACAGATCATGAAGGACAAGATGGAGTCTTTGACTCACCAGGTGGAAAACAAAGAGGACTCTCTCACTGTAAGACACACACACACACACACACACACACACACAGTAACGGCTGTCATAAAGAAATAACTCAACATTACAAAGATTTTCATTGTAAAATTGTGTGCCTGTCAAGCCGGTGGACCTGCAGGTGGTCCGATGCTTCCTGGAAGGAAACAGGGACCTTAAGGACAGATTGGAACCCCAGTTGCAGAGACTTAAGGAGGTGCAGGAGCAACAAGGACAACAGATCAACTCTCTCACAGGCAGAGTAGAGGACCTGGAGAAGAAGACCCTCACTGGTAAGAGAGGAGAACACACCACTGACACAGAGTAGATGATGGTGCCTAAAGCTTTTGGGTGGGAATGGGTGAAAACAAAATACAAAGTGCTCCCTCCATGCACTTATTCCACATTTTTGATTCTATATGTCTTTGCTTTCACGGTATTGTTCAGGTGGTGTTTTTTTGTGTGTCACAGATCAAGAGTTTAACAAAGAGATAAAGATGTATAAGAACCATCTGTTTGAGGTAGCCAGAAAACATGGCTGGCCCCTCCCTACCTTCTCTCAGATACCAGAAGCAGCAGGTTGGTGTTCTGCGTGAAACCAGGGGATATACTGTACAGGAATATGTTCTTCATATGGTATCGTGAAATGTTCTGATTTATGTCATTAGCATATTCTATATTCCTAACCCATGTAGCAAATCAAGGATGTTTTATTAATTTGACCCGTCTATCTGTGTTTTATTAGGGTTCAGGGGTCAGGTCAGGGTGAATGGAAAAATATACCAAGGGTCGCAGGTGTTAGGATCAAAGGTGACCGCCCACCAGGAAGTGGCCAAACTAGCCCTGAATCAACTAGCCAAAGAGATAGCGGACACTGTTGCCTTGGAGCAGTCTGTCAACGACGAAGAGACGGGCGAGCTGTCCGTCAGTCACACCGACCAATCCACGAGCGGCTCTCAGACCGGTACTGCCTCCCTGAGCCCATCCCAATAGGACACATAAGAACATGTTAATATCACATGATGTCACGTGTTGTGTCGATTACAGCACTATTCACTCACGCTAGTCGTCGTTTATTAAACTCGCTATTTCCCTTCTTTCTTTTTTTCTTTCAGGCACCGCCTTTTTTGGCAGCGTCACTGTTGAGCTTGACACGGTAGTCAAGGCGGAGGACGGTTGTCTGTCTGACTCACAAGCTGTGGAGTCGGCCTACGAGAAACTGGGCCGGGTGCTGGGACTGGAATCCTCCCAGTCCGGTTAGTGAGCTCTCTCCGCCTGATTTGGTTTGCCGGACTCTCGCTGTCCCCAAGGACAATCCCCCTCTCACGTCCGTCTCATCCGTTATCCTTGCAGCTTTGTCCTATAAGGATGCAGTTCTGCAGTACTGTCAGTGTCGCGACGTTCCGCCTCCCGAAGAGGTTTGCCAATCCGATCGCTTCAGTCTCAGACTCCGTGGCCCCATCACCTTCCACGACTCAGGTAGCAACACCTATGGCATCTGTCGTTGGTGCCGGAGTTTGTTCATTTGTGCGCGTGCGTGGGGGAGTGTTTATTTTTTCAACTGAACACAGAACTATTGGCTTTGATAAATTCGCTTTTCTTCCCGGTTTTCCTCCCAGATGGTTCCGGTAAGAAGAAGCAGGCCCAGCAGCAGGCAGCTAAAGCCGCACTGCAGGCCTTGTCTGGGGTCCTGGGGAGCAGGGTGGCCCAGAAAGAGAACTATGTCGGAGCCCTCAAAGAACTCCTGGAGTCCTGCAAGCTAGAGAAAGCTGCTTATGACGTCACCGAGAGACCTGCAGGCGCCAGGGAGGAAGGAAAGGGAGGAGAAGAAATCCCTCCGACTCCCACGATGCAAAGACCTAAGCCCTCCGATAGCCCAGTGCCCCGCCCATCGCCCGCCGATACCCCCGTTACCATGGAGACCCAAGCTACTGCCTCTGAAGAAAGGAGCATCTCTCAAGGTACAATCAATGTCCGTACAAGTATATTCAATATCCTACATTGTAACAGTAAATCAATGAGTACGCATTCATTTCCCTTCCGCCTGTTTCGGATTTTCAAGATGGCGGGCGATTGGGGTGTGTGAAGGTCACTGTGTCTAAGGAGCTTATGCCACAGGAGGCCTCCAGTCGGGAGGGGGCAGTACAGGCAGCATACAGTAGTCTGTTCCACATCTTGTCTCTGGATCCTCCAGCTACACCAGGTATCCTAAAACACACACACACACACATTCATACTCACCGAATGTTCACTTACAAACTCAATGTGAGCTTGATAGATAAGCTGTAGGCAAACCTATTCTCAGTTGACATGTAACCATTGTCTGTAACCGTCGCGCTAACCTTGGAGGTGGCGCGCGTCAGTGTGTTGTGGAGTTCTTCGCGCGGGCCGACTGCCTCCCCCCCGCGGAGGAATGTGTAATGACGAGTAACGGCCTACACAGGTGCACTCTCAAAATCGACGGGCAACTCACGTTCCACAGTCCAGGTGAGTACTACCCTCACGGTGGGGCGTGATATCTTTCGTTGTTGACCGTGCTTTGCCGTTCGGTCTTGGTGGGCTATGTTACACTTTGCTTAACGCCACAGAGGGGGCACCCAGAAAACAGCAGGCAGAACAATGGGCAGCTAGGGAGGCCCTGAGGCATCTGGAAAAGCTACTCAGTGGAAACACTACGTGTGGTGAGAATCTCTCCTCTAATCCTTTTCTACCCGGTTTACCATAGATAAAGGAAATGCCGGGTGGATTATCACAGTATTTACTTTGCCTGTCTCCTTGGCGCGGCTGCTTTCCGATTGGTGCGGGGGTGTCCTCTCATTCCAGGGGAGAACTACAAAGGCCGGCTGCAGGAGCTGCTGGTGAAACATGGGGGAGGGGCCTTGCCGGAGTACTCCACAATGGACGCCCAGAGCGCGGCCACAGCTCCGTGTCGGAGCGCCAGCGGCGCTGTCAAAGGTCCGTAACTCACCGTGCGTCTTTCACCGCGGCACAGTGGGACGGGCCATTTCAAGCCCCTTCTCGTCTGAATCCACAGCCCCGTGTCCGGTGGCTGAGGGCCCCGCTGCCGGGGGCCCCAGCGTGGGGGCCGACAAGCCCTCCACAAGCCGCGTGGCTCCCAAGGAATCCGCGTCTGAAGACGCCAACGCTCCTCCGACCAAGAAATTTGCTGGGATATGTTGTGACGGATCGACGGAGGGTGATTGATCGATTCAAATATTCCGGAATGTAGTCACCATTTGAGAGCGCTGCTGTCGCGTTCAGGCCTCTTTCTGTGTACGTTATCGCTTGCCTTCCCGCCTCCTCTCTCTCTCTCTGTCTCTCTCTCTCTCTCTCTCTCTCTCTCTCTCTCTCTCTCTCTCTCTCTTTCTCTCCTCCTTTCACGGTGGCAGCCGTGAAGCGGGTTCTGGAGTCGTTGGACCTGTGGCCTGATACAGTGCTGTGTGAGCGGGTCGACGTGGAGCAGATGTTTGAGTGGACCCTGTGTGTGTCTTTCGACCGCTTCTCCTTCAAGAACACCAAGTCGTTTGGCTCCAAGCAAACCGCGCTCCGTAGCTCCTACCACGCCCTGGGCCTGGCCGGAGACATCTACAAACCTGACGCTGGTATAACCTCACGTGACTCAAACCGTCTGTCTGATGTAGTGCAACGGAGCGCAACTTTATGAAGTGCCTTTCAAAACAAACGTTCCTAGGTGCTCTACATGTACATGGCAAACTGTAAAAATAAAAGGCAAAAAACAAAACTGTTTTAGAAAGTGGGAAATGTAAAACCAAGTGATACTACTTTGATGTCCACACGACCCCAAATAAGCATAATAAATTGCACAGTAAGGAGAGTCTAACTAGTTAGTTTGCTTGACTACAAGCTGCCTCTAGCCCCTTTCCCCTTTATCACTGTTCATCCCTCACCTCCTGTTGTCTCTCTTCCTGTGTTTCTCTGGCAGAAGAGAGTCAGGCCAAAGGAAAGGTGAAGCAGTTTTTCACCCAGTCTTCCTTCCCTCTGCCTAAGGAGGAAGTGGCTCAGGAGCAGGACAAGTTCACCTGTACTCTCACGGACATCACCTGCCGCTTTACTTACAGCGCTGAGGGTAAGGCTGGGGATGGTGCTGGTGGGGATTAAGGGGGTTCACGGTGGCCCTTGGAAAACCGGGCTCAGTTGATTTATTGCATTGTGTCATGTGTATTTTTGTGTACCTGTGTGTGTCTTGAACCTTCAGGCCCCAGCGAGACAGAGGCCCGCCAGCATGCTGGCCAGAAGGCCGTCGCATGCCTCTCTCATCTCATTGGTTGTCTGTCCACCTCACGTGGCAGCGCCGAGGAGGCGGAGCTAAAGCTCAAGGATCTCCTGGAGGGGGCGGGCCTAAACCTGTCCAGCTCTGCCCGGACGAGAGCTCAGTACAGGTGCTCTGCCCGGGTCACGTTCTCCCGGTTAGTCTCCTCTCCAACTCTCGGGATATGAAACTTCCCTCGCCCTCCCCATTTAGGATTTCTCATGAGGCGCTCCCGATGCTGTACAATCTCAGATCCATGGCAACTAGCAAACGTCTTATGACTATTTAGTGGTGTGGGTACATTGGCGTTGTAAGGCTAATCTAGTCCCATGGCAGGTGCTGTTTGGAGACCAAGGGACTGGGGAATAAGAAGGAGACCAAAGCCCATCTCTGCCAGCGCTTGCTACGGCTCCTCGGAGAGAAAGTGGGTGGGTATCGTATCCACACCCACCATCATTCACACATAAACTCGAGATGAATAGCTTGGTTCAAAAGGGGCCTTTTTTATCACTTCTCACTTCAGTGTTAAATGTTAAACTTGTTAAAGGTTTGGTCACACTTTCCCATTCACTTGAATGAGAAAGTGTGTCCAAACTTTTGACTGGTACAGTATATAATTGACTCATTGAATATAACTTTCCATTGGTCTTTGTGTCAGTCTCCAAAGATCTGTCGGTGAAAACTGCAAATGAGTGGCTTCAAAAGGGACATCTGGTTAAACTGTTGTTTGAAGAGACAGACGATAAGTTTGGAACTAGACTCACCTTCTCAGCTCCACTTCAACTCACATATACAGGTTAGAATCTGACAGACACACACGCAAAAATGTTAAGTCATTTCACCTTTGTTCTATTAAATGTATGAGTTGCATACCGTATCTGTGCAGTCATTGGCCACTGCATGTGTCTGTAGATTGGCAGAGCACCCATGAGAATGCAGAGAAGAGATTGGTGGAAGAGCTACGTGGGAGGGTTCGATATCTGTACGAGGAGAGCGTTTGAACCACCTGTCAACGTCGAACACAGCACTACCTGGTTAGGTCTTCAGAGACGACAGACAGTGTTTCCTGAAGTCTTTTCCTCTTTTTGTGATGTCTTATTTTTTTATTATTCTTTTGCTAGTAATGCTTTTTAAAAACCTGTTTTAGTGAACTGCAGGCTGTGGGTTAAGGTGTTGTGATTTAGTCAGTCACATCTATTTAGTATTTGTACCACTTACAACTCTGGGTGTATTGTTTTGGTTTTTCTCTGTATTTTAAAATCATGCAATATTGAGATAAAACTTCTAGGGGTATTGTACACTGAATACAGATGGTATGGGGGGGGGGGGGGGAGGAATGTGATTTAAGAAATGTTTTGCTGGAATGAGATAAGAAAATATTTAATTATACCCTGAACATGCTACTTAAACTTCAAAATCATTTTCAATGTTTTAAATTCCATACCTGTTATTGATCATGCTTTTGTCAAAATTACTTTGATGTTTATTGTTGTTTCTTTTTTGGAATAAGTGTCTTGACTGGTTTTAGCACCCTCACAAACAGATCTGATTGTTTTTAAAACCATTTTCCCCAATTCATTACACAATTTTCTCTAACTTTACAGGTTAATCTCTGCACTGAAATTATATAAATGAATCCACTCACTCATTTATGCTCCCATGAAAATGTATTACATGGGAGCATAATTTAGTGTGTGGGCTCTATTTTATATTATTTTATTACATGCCATTCTGTCCGGCACCAAACTCTTTTCGCTTGGATGTGAGTGTGACAACATGAACTACTAAAATATTTAAATGTACAAATTTGCCTCAGTGTGCACCTATATTCATGAAAAGCATCTGTGTTTACAATAAATGATACCCATTGTCAGTGTTGTCTGTTCATAGACACAGTTAAGTAAAAACCACAATCGGCTGCACTTTACATCCCAACATATCACATCTCTTCTGCACCACATCCTGACAGTGACAACAAATGTAAGACAGACTGAATATTGCATCTGTTTGTGATTCCCATTTTTCAGTTGATTTAAGTTGTAATTTTTGTTTTAAATGAGACAAATAGACGGTTGATGAAATTACTTATACTCATAAATATGTCTATACCTAACAAACTTACTTACTTACACGGAATCAAGCTTAAGCAACCCACCAGCCACGTTGAAAAAAGATAAGTTAAAGTCTTAAACGCACTTTAAAATGAACGATTCATCTTTCGTCTGAGATCAGGTTGTCGAATGTGTAGTTTATGCTAGTGTGCGCTATTTGAGGCCCTCTTTGCCAATAGCTTTACCTTGTACTCCACCTCATCTATGGTTAACATTAGGGCCTTAAATAAAGTATCTAGACAGAGGTGCCCTCCTCAAGTTTAGGTCTATATATAATAATATACATCAATACGTATTTGTCAGTATGATTTCACATAAGTTAGCATAATTCGACAGATTTTTTTAAATAAACAAAACCGAATGGAATCCTTGCTCCATGGTTATAAGTTCACGACAAATTGGTAGTCCCTCAAAGTTCTTGTCCAAGAGATATTTGGGTTCTGGACTGTAATTATTACTAACATTCTTTGATTTGTCTTCCAAGACTCTAATTTGAGGTCGTGCTAATTTGAGGTCGTTTTTGGGGGGATAACTGACATTTTTGTTTTCAGTAGGTAGGCTAACTAAAAAGCGTATGGAAAACTGCGCAGAGATGAGAAGATTTGAACCCCCTTGTTGAGCCACATGTTGTGCAATTACCCGTACACCTGAAATTTATAATATGCATATATGCACGTACTACAACAAATACACGTACAAAATAACCCTTTAGTTTGTTTGCTTGGACACACAAAGTTTGATAAAGTGTTATACAGACCGCTCATTCTCAGGGTAATAAGCAGTGTTTGTATCCTGTGTTGGATTACTGTTTGAATTGACATATGCATTTGTCAGATAGGCCTATAGATATGAACTAGATAGATAGATTTGCCTTATTAAAATAGTAAGGAAAACAATAATAACGTTAACATAAAATATACCTACGTATAATATAGCCCAAACCTTTTTGAACAATGGCTGTACTTTAACAACACTAAATGACATTTGCAAACGCAAGGTTTGTGTGAGACAGACAATTCAGTTGAGAGTGAAGGCTACTTGCACCTCCAACAAAAGGTGTCAAAACCAAACACTCTTTTCCTGTTGTTCTCACGATCACTCACTGTGCTTTCACCTGTACACGGGTTCCATTCTGGCAGCATGAATACAGAGAGCGCGCTTGTCCAGTCTATTTACTACGGCAAAATTAGTAGAGAAGATACGGAGAGATTGATGGAGAAATATGGGCGTGAAGGCAGCTTTTTATTTCGAGATAGCCAGACTGTACCCGAGGCTTTTTGTTTATGTGTGAGGTAAGTTAACAAACGTTTTAGGTTTCCCCTGGGTTTTCCTAATATTTCTTCCAGGTTCCGACTGGATATTTTACTGAACAGGATAACTCTTAAGAAATGATGTAGACCGTTTGATGCAATGTTGTTCTTTGTTACAATATTATAAAGAACCTTGGCTTTGGTATATTACTTTTGCTTATTTTGTTCATCTTGTTCAGTGGCCCTTTGCCATATTGTCATCTGTCGTTTTATGAACTCAGTATCAACTGTTTTATTAAATAAGGTTTAACAAAAGTTGAGGTGAAGGGTCATTTCTAATTTAAGTAGTGACTATTTTATTTTCATTGTGACATATTTAGACTTCAAATGTAATAGCTTACCAATGCTTTCTCTTATCTTTCTCATTAGAAGTTTGCACCAAACAAGTTTCCACAGCATTTAAGTAAAAATTCATACATAGCCTGATGGCAGCAATTTATCTTCTGACTCTGGATGTGTTTGCTTTCATTTTGCTTTTAGGAAGACCCCATTTGTACTCACATACAGACTCCAACACTCCTCTGAAGGATGGACTCTTGATGTAAGCCAGCTACACATTTAATGCCCCTGTAGACACACACACACACACACACACACACACACACACACCCACACACACACACACACACACAGTGACTACACTTTCTTTTGAAAGAAATTCTTAACCCTGACGTTTCTTTGACTCGTCTATGTGTGCACAGGTAACACCAGGAGACAGGCAGCCGTGTTTTGGGACGCTTGCGACACTCCTAGAGAGCTACAGAGGAGGTATCATCTCAGACGCCTCCAAAGCCCCCCTCATACACCCTCTGGACAAAACCCATCTGCAGGAAAACAGGCTGGAACCAGGTACATTTTGACCAACACACACACACACACACTGTGGGGGGAAGTCTGCAGAAGCACGCTTTATTTGACTCACTGCCTATGTGTGCCCTATTTAATTTGATCTCTAACCCAGTGGCAATGTTTCTTCAACAGGCACGGTCTATATGGAAATGTAAACGCAACACCTCATTCTGAAACAGTATAAATTGGTGCTGCGATTGCTCTGTACCAATCATGGCTTTTTCCTTGAATTCAGTAAGGTATTTTATTTAGTATGGTAATATTTTTGGTACAAAAAACAATAAACTGGATTAACAGCATTTGAGTTTGTGCAGGAAGTGTGTGTTTCTAGAATAGGCATGTTCAGACCGCACAAATGTTTGACATGGGTGCGACTGTTAGTGTTGGTGGTTTCTCACCCTTAGGCATATACATGTGAATTAC
>CM030189.1:5586896-5681896 GCA_017639675.1 Aplochiton taeniatus
ACACCGAGGGAAGGAAGTGAACAATTGAGAACGTTTCCAGGGTAGATGAGGCAGGGTCGGTTCTGAATCAAATCTAAGTAATCATCATCATAATTGATGCACCCCTTCTCTTCAGACATCTTTCCAGAAGATTGGCTGAGATATTGCTGCACCTTTAACTGAGACAGACAGGGGAAGGGACACAAAGTGACGAGGGCTCAAAATAAGAACTGATCATATTTATACATTGTGTGTGTGTGTGTGTGTGTGTGTGTGTGTGTGTGTGTGTGTGTGTGTGTGTGAGAGAGAGAGAGAGAGAGAGAGAGAGAGAGAGAGAGAGAGAGAGAGAGAGAGAGAGAGAGAGAGAGAGAGAGAGAGAGTGTGTGTGCGCGTGAAAGAGAAAGAGAAAGATAACAAGCTAGTTACGATTTAAACTGGGATGAGAAACTCCCTCGTTGAGGGCTTCAATTCAAAATACAATTCACACTTACTAACTGGGTTTACCATGATCATTTTACAAACCACAGTAGTTCAATTTAGCACACAAGCCCGTTTCAGTTATCGTTAACTTACAGAGCCGTCGCAGTCATTCAGCATTTCATCCAGACAGAAGTATGCATGTGCCCCTGCCCCTGCCCCTGTCAACATAGACCAACGATAGTTAATGTGGACTACACGTTGTCCAGAAAAGAGGCATAAAACCAGAGTAGTATGGTGAAATAATATTGGACTTACTCACCTTCATATGAATTGCTAGGAGCACACAAGGCCAGTGCATAGGTCCAGAACACAATACAGCCCGGAGAGTGTTGCATAGTCAACCTCAGGGCAACACATAAGGACACAGGCACACACACACATACACAACCTTGAAACCACACAGAGCTAACTAATGGGTGTCAACCAATATGTTTTAGAAAATGTACATATAAGGGTCTTGAAATGCTGTGCCTTAAATATAAGCGGTTTGGTCACTTCCTGGGTTTCACACCTCCCTTGTCTGTTCCAAATAGTGGTGAATACATCGATGGACGATAGAAATTCAGTATACAGACAGTACAAGTAGTTTCTTTCAGTACATTCTGCGTTGTAATTCTATTAATTTTTTTATTCTGTTACTGTAATTCAAATGTTTTGACCTTTGTAAAATGACTAAAATAGACCACTGGCATACATAACAAATCATCTGACCTTTCAGGGCGAAAAGATTCGATCATTACTACAACATTTCAGAAACCTATGAGATAAATTAAGAAAGAAAAAAAATTGTCTGGTGGCATGATTAACAGCCCAAAAATGTACAAACCATTTAATCTCAAAACACTTGTTTGTATGTGACAACAATTTAACATCAGCAAATCGCTTCAACTCTATTAAACACATAAAAAGCAACATACCTCTTCAGCTGAGTGCCCCCTCTGTTCTACCAACTGTGAGAGCCAGCTACAATATAACTTACTTCGGAAGCACAACGTCACGTTTCTGGAAGGCAGCACTCCAGGAAACCCTGGATCCTCTTTTAATCGTGTGCACATGTGCACATTCACGCATACTTAAAACACACAGATGTACCAATCCTCCTTGTTTTACCAATTGAATGTAGCATATTTTCAATTAAATAAATATTTTATGGTACAGTTTTGTGATCCTATGATCTATTTAGTAATCTTCAAATGTAACTGGACTCAGATTACACAATTTGATATTATAATACTACATGGTCAATGTTTAGATTTACATAGGCCTTCTTATTAAGTAACCTGAGCTGTTTACAAGTATTTATTTTTTTGTAAGAAAATGATCTAATCAGGATTGTTACTCAACACTGTCTACACACTAAGCCCAATCTTTTTCTTTATTGAAGTGAAAATGATTGTAAAATATATATAAAAGACAAAGCCACAAATAATGTTTAGCCATTACTGACAGGGGACTGAGTGTCACAGTATAGCTTCATTGAATATGGTAGAGCTTATTATTGAACTGTGTTGTTCTTTGTTTTCTTTGCTAAGCTATGTTCCCACAGTTGGATCTACTAACTGGACCAATGCCGACAGATCTTTTTCTTTGACCTAAAGCCCCCAAATATTGTGAGAGTAACATAATACAAAAAAACGTTGATTAACTAAAATCTGGGGGAAATGTTCTAATTTACATGACCCAAATCCTCTCCAAGTTTTAAAATCTGGGGTAAATTTTGTAATTTTGAGGCCATATCGATTGCAGTTTCATTCAGAGCATGATAGAACCGAATGCAAACTAACCTTACAGAATGGGTGAGCTAAACATGTTCAGTATACACGCCATAACAGTTTTGCTGGCTAACATGTGAAAACTTTTATCAATACAAGTTGGGCAAGCTGCCTTTTTACCTTACATCCCTTTTAAAGCACAAATCCAGCAATCATAGGACACGTTCAAAGGACTGGCAGCCTTGAAAGCCCTAAAGTTAAAATAAAACTTGGAAAATGTGCTTTCAGTTTTTTTTGCCTCAGATAAATGGTAACAAGGTTCAGCAGGTTTTGAAATTAGAGCAGTTTGTTTCGGTTAAAAAATTAAAAATTCTATTGGAGGATATGGGAGTTGAAGAGTGTACTTGTTTTGGTTGAAACTTTGTAAATCAATATTTCTGCCTGCCGAAAATGTTGTACTGTATTGTGAATATTGTAACAAGTTTTTAATATCTCCTTATTAATATTATTTATTTTGTATTTGTATTAATTTTATTCTATTCATTATTGTTTAGTTGTTTTAATTTATTTTACTGTCTTTAACAGGGTAAAGCTGGAAAAGAGACCTAGTATCAGTCTATTACACTACATATTAAATGAATGCAATTTAAAACATATCTTATAATCACTCGGAACCCATATTCAATAATAATTTTATGGTCATAAGGTTGACCTAATCCCTCTGCATGTGAGGCAAACATTTTAGGCATTCAGTTTTTGAAATGGTGTCTCTCTCAAGAAAGGAACAATGACATATAGTAAGAGTACACTAAAAAGGAAACTTGTTTTGCAATGCCTACAATATAAACTTGAGTGACAGCATTGAAACAGACAATTTTCCAATAAATGGGGAAGTAAAATTGACTCGTTCAGACTAATAGGGAAATTTGTAGCCTGTGATGCCATCATTTACTGTTATGCTGTTGGCCAATGTTGAATCCATGCTTTTTTTAAAGTCTCAGAGTTTGTGCTTTTAGACAACAGAACATTTGTACAGTTCTTCAATTATAATAGTCAAAAATATAATCATAATATCATTATAATTTCTAAAGCACTTTGGATGTGATATACAGATAAATGATGTGTATATTTGTCAACAACAAGAACAGGAGTTTGTAAGAGATCCAAGGATGGATTTTGTTGGAGAATTTACCAGAAAATAATAAACAGAAGGAAGGTTAAAATATAAATGGTAAAATTATCAGGAGAGACATTTATCTGAACATAACTTTCAGGTTTCAACAACACATTTGGGATGCCAATATTTCCTGGCATGACTATATATTGTGAGCATTATTGTTTGACCCATGCAACCACTGAGTTAAGCATCACTGTTCAAAAACTGATAAATTAACAGTTAAAGAAAAGCTGTAAAATGTTTGACCATTACGGAAAAAGCTGAATTATTCTGTTGGTCGTAAAATATTTGCATTTCATATTTTTTTTGCCCTATACGTATGTTTTAATAGTATTAGGCTACATTACAACAAGCTATGTTGGGACAACCCATTATTATATATGTGACACACACACACACACACACACACACACACACACACACTACTAAATAGCAGTACAAATAATCACAATCTCAGTGATTGTAATTTTAAAAAGCAAAGATTCAATTTGGTTAGCTTGTGTCAAGTGTCGTTTAATCCTTCAGGAAAGGGGTGGCGTCGTAGTTCATGACATGAGGACTATATAACTTACGTGATATTATAAAATTGCATTTTATATTGAGATTTCTTATAAACAACGAATTAGAAGAATTTTATTGATGTATTAACAAAACTCTAAAAGTAGTTCCCTGACCGGGAATCGAACCCGGGCCGCGGCGGTGAGAGCGCCGAATCCTAACCACTAGACCACCAGGGACCACACGTACTGAGGAAATATGACTGGAATAGTAAATGTAATATGATACGAACCAGGAAAACGAGGCCATTTCTTGGCCAGGTTTGCTTTGCTTAGCGGAAACACGTTTGCGTTCCAGGCCGAGCTGGACTTCTTGGGTTGAACAGTGAGAAGTTTACGTGAATCAAGTAAGTTAACCGTCAGGTATTGCAGATCTATTATTATTTTAACGAATGCATTACATTTCATTTGACCCATCCATAGCACGACCACGGATCATGGCTGCTACGCTATCCTTAGCTAACTAGCGTTACATTGACTGCATTTAGCTGGCTAAAAGTGTTCGCCTAAACTAGCTATGTTTCTCTAGCTAATATTGTAATCAATTAAATCTGTAGTGGCTGATGCTTTATTTAAATGAGAGGCTAAAAAAAATTAAAATGTGTACTGCTTTACCATTCACCAGGAAATAGCCCTTGAACTTTTGAGAAGGGGGGTGGGGGGGGGGGGGGGGGGGGGCTGGGAGGGGACGATCTCTGATAATGTATTAACTGTAGCCAACAGCACTTTGGTCAACTCTGCTTGTTTTAAACGTGCTCTATAAAACTTCAACTTGGATTGGATTTAACTGATTTTCCAAATGTCATCATATCGGCTCATACTACCATTTCAACCAGTCTAGCCTAGGCTTTGAAGTTAGAACTTAATCTGCTGCGCCCTCTTGCGCAGCTCTTGTCTTGGAACACCGCCTTTCCTGTTTCATATATGTGATATGTAATCATAATCGTAGACAAAATACGTTCCTTTGCGCCTCAAAACATTTAAAAAGATTTGAACCTTCAGTCAGACAAGGAGTTCAGTGTACAGGGATGAGTATTCGTACATTTTGGAGAACCTTACAGATTTCTCGACAGTTGAATACAATTCAAATGTGTGTCTTTACTGTCTTATTGTATGCATGTACATAAGTTAAAGTAATTACTATGTAACACAACGTCAAAATGTTAGATATTATGGTTCTATCTACTTCAATAACCGACATGTCTTCTTCTGCATTTCTTTCTCCAAGGATGTCAGCGCTCAACGCAATCAGAGGGAATAAAACAACACTTCAGGCCATCCTGACTGTCGACTATAGCCTCATACTCAACAAAGTTTATGAACATAAGCTGGTGACGGACAGGGAGTACAGGAAACTTAAAGATATTCCTCGACTGGATGTGGAAGGGCACGTCATTGAGCTTGTGGACAAGCTGATGAGTAAAGGAGAGGACATCTGCAAGGGTTTCCTGCATCTCCTCCAAAATGATTGTGAAATCCAACAGACTTTCCCTACATTAACAGGCATAGTAAAGTATCCCACTTTTCCCGTCCAATGTGGTCCAGACGGATCTCTTTATGGTTCTAACCAAACCCTTGGTTTAATCCAAGCCTCTCATTCAGCCCCCTGTACAGGTAAAGTAATATAGTAATATGGTAAAACAGTGAATTGACATGAAAAATTGCATTCAATAATGGGGTAAATTACTCATGAGAAACTTCTAATTCTAATGTTTATTGTACCACTAGTGATAGTAGTGATGATTTACATGATTCTAATTGCAATGGACGTTTTGAGCAATTAAAGAGTTATCCTCCCATACATTTCCCCTTGCACTGAAAAGCTGTAACTCCTACAATAAAAAATAGCTCTTTATCTTTAACTTTGCTTAATGAAATGTACGACACATTTAAGTGTATCACAGAAAGAATGTATTTATATCATCTTTTACCCATGAACAAAACTAGTGGAATGTTAATAAATGCCTCACAGTATGTCAACTTAACTGCTTAACATTCAATAGTAGTGAATACTGAATATAATCAGATGAATATAATCATATGGCTGTTGGACAAGGAAAGGTTAAATAGGTTTTACTTTTCTCATTTAAATGAGTTCATATTAGTCCTTATGATGCTTATACCATGCTAAAAATCAGTTTTCACTTTGAGTCTAAAGCTATGTAAATATTCATATAGTAACAGTATATTGATATTTTAATAATAAACTTATATTATGATGATGGTGCTATGATTTACAGCCATTATTTCTATTTTGCCCTGCCTTTTTTCAGATGTTCCTGTCCAGGAAACGTCCAGAGCAAAAAAGGTAAAGAATCACCTAAATTCTGGTGCTGACTGTTTGTCAAACAGGTTTGTTTTTTCATTATCGGTAAGAGGATTGTTCTAGAGGTGAGGGTAAAGTAAGCAAATTGTGTTTGTATAAAGAAAACTTTTTTTTTTATTACTGTTTTTAGGAAGATCTACAAAACTACAAAATAACCAGCCTTCCCTGTGGGCTGTGTCTGATCATCAACAATGAGAGTTTTGATAATGAAACTGTCCCAGCTCTGAAGAAGAGATGTGGAACAAATAAGGATGCTGGTATTTATCTAGAACTATGTTATCATGATGGGCCTGTTCACCACATCTGAATAATAGAGAATTTTACTTGTTATGGATACCAGAAATAGAAAAAAAAGTTTCTGGACATAGTTCATCTTAGTAGAAATAGTTCAACACTTTAATCTTAAACATATAAGTAGTTAGTCGTGGTTTGTTAGTATTAGACTGGACTTACATAGATACTGATTAACCTTTTATAAACAAATTAATTATCATCTGACCATTCATTGTCGTGTTCTATACTTTTTTGCAGAAGACCTAGCAAGGGTTTTCCACAGGCTGGGGTTCAAAGTGGTGATGGTCAAAGACCAAACCAAGCCCAAAATAGAAGATGTATTGAGGATCTTCTCATCATTAGCAGATCTGCCAGAGCTGCAGAAGTATGGTGCCAAAGAGTGGTCTAACAGTAACTTTACTGAGTTAAACGTGCCCCCCCAACACGGGGATGCTTTTATATGCTGCATTCTCAGTCATGGAGATAAGGGGTCTGTCTACGGAACCTGTGGAGGATTACTACCCATTGAGAAAATAACGTCCACTTTCAATGGGGGGAACTGTCCCACTCTCATTGACAAGCCCAAGTTGTTTTTCATCCAGGCCTGTCAAGGGCTTACAAGGCAGCACGGCGTAGTGGCTGACGGTGGAGCTTCAGAAGCAGATGCTTACCCTCCTTACATGGTCTTCACCCCGGAGAAAGCAGACACCCTCGTTGCCATAGCCACGGTTCAGAACTATGCCGCTTTCAGAGACCCAGCCGAGGGAAGCTGGTTCATCCAGTCTCTCTGTAGCCAGCTGGAAGTTGGCTGCCGCAGGTAAAGCTCAGTTAATATACATTTAAGCACAATCATTGCTGGTTACAACAGGCCATGCTGTTAAACATGGATATACTATTTAGTTATTTGGAGAGCAGAAAATAATCTAAATGAGATATTATTTTGATAAACGTCAGTATATTAAAACTATACACACTAACGTCTTAAACATATAATATTATATTACACAATGTTGACCTTATTCAATCCTTACACTTCAGTTATTTATGCTAAGGATGAATGAGGTGAAAAACTTGTGTTCTTTTGTTTTATAGGGGTGATGATATTGTGACCATACTCACCCGTGTCAATGACAAAGTAAGCCAGATGCAGCCTCCCGTCAACCCTGCTTTGAACAAGCAGATCCCAGAAGTCCGGTATACCCTGAGGAGGAAACTGGTGCTCTCATTTTATTAGACAGATCAACCTGGTACCAATGGTCAACGCCTCTCTTCTTAAACTGAAATTAGGATAGCTCTGGGAATTCCTAACATACATATGGGCATAAAACACAAAAATATCATTCCACACATATCCACATAACTTCCAGGTTCCAGGTGTAAATTTGGCACATAGGTTTTCATTTCATCATTGTATAAACAAATATTATGGGTTGTTATGCCTGTCCGTTCTTATTTTGATTCTAAAAAAAGTCTGATGATAATCGCAAAAGCGAATCTATTTTTTTAATAGGTGTGTTTCTCAGAAGAAATATTTCATGTAAAATGGGCCAGATAAGGTTGGAGCGTCCTAGCCATAGAGATAGATGGTCTATGGTCCTAGCCCTTTAAAATGTAACAGCCAATCACAATAACTGATCTCACATTGTTGCCACAACACTAGTTGACATGTAACAATCAATTTGATTAGTCTGATGTTGCATTGGGCAGGGTGGGGCAGAGTGTTATATAAACTACGTCAACAAAATCTTATGGTAAGTGCGTAACATAACAAACTTCACTCATCAGTATTAAGGGGCATAGAGCAATCATAAAGCTAAATGTTAATGAAGAATGTTTTGATAGGTTCTTTCAAATAAAAAAAGTTTTAAATAAAAAAATATAACATTTTTGTAAAAATAGTCATTTTACGTACTGGGCCATTTTACCTTAACCAGTCAGCTAAAATGGGCCACCATTTTCAGCTAAAATGGGCCACATTCACACAGACTTACACAGAAATTGAGGGTGCAAAAACAGGTTCAGAGGTCTAATTATTTATCCACACAGAGTTGGTTACCCCTGGATAAATAAAATGATTCATAATAATAATACAATTATGCGTTGCAGACAGTATGGCAGGAGGACAGGCAGAAGGGAAAAAGACAGGGAAGAGAGGGAGGATGTCGGTACAACTAGTGGAAAAAGGACAGAATGAGGGGTGCAGCTCGTGGTACCACGAGAGTTGTGGTGAGGATAATGGAATCTGTGATGATGGTTACATTTGCAAAGGCTGTTTGAAGGACCTATCAAGACCTGCCTGAGATGTTAAGACCTAGCTACAGGAACTGTTAATGCTTTTTGGTTGTTTTTTAGTTAAAGATGTTCTGATGTTTAACAAAGGGTTTACCCAATGTTTGAAACAAGTCACCACAGACACAAATGCGCAGAAACACACACCCATACAACATGATCAACAGTTTTTTACATGAATTTTTCAATTGAATTACATTTTTGTTCAACTTTTTATTACAGGAAATGTATGTACAGTATTTTTACTATGGCACAGCATAGACAATAGTCGATTTACTGTTAAAATTAAAATGATTTAAACGGAAATTACTTTTTTGTTCTCTCGTTTTATTGGCCCGTTTTACTTGAACAGCTGGCCCATTTTACGTGAACGTTGTCTAGATCAAGAGAGAACCTGTTGATAGGCCTACTCTAACTGTCATAATTCCAAAACAAATTTTGGAAATGATTTTCCTCAAATAATTACAAATTAATGTTTAAGAGACTCATGACAATTTATAAAAAATACCATTAGATCTCATGCATAGCTTATTTGATGGTCTTATCAATCAGTTACCAAAAAGTGGGCCATTTTACCTGACATCACCCTATATTTTTTATCAAAATCTGTTATGGTAATTTTTCGAAATCCATTTTAATTCGGCTGAAGTAAATCCTCATAAAGTTTAGAACTCTTTAGGAAAATACTAGCTTCCCTTTTGTGTTTATAGTATGGGGAAAAGCATCAGTCAATGGTACTAAAATCCTACTTGTTTTCCCTAGAAATTAACAGAATATGAAACAAGACTTTACGGTAAATTCGCGTTGTTACCAGGGCAACCATCTGTTGACATAACGAGTCGAACTCGGCCTGGGTGTGACAATATTCAGTTTAGAAAACGAAATTCGGCCGGTTAAATAGACTAACAATCGTATATTGGTTGGTTTCATTAAATAATATCTAAAAAGTGTGGATGAAGTTTAGAAAGAGACTTGCTGCTATGGAAGAGACAATTGCAACGTCGCTGGTCTATGAGGCCGGAGCTGAGGTCGAGGAGTTGAAAGCCTCTGAAGAGGCAATTGATTTTTTATCAAGCATTGGTGAGTTTGAAATAATAGTAAGGCCTATTCATTGCTCATATAAAAATTGAATCAACTCATATGGCCACATTGAAAGCTGTATCACTTGGAAACCACGCTCCGGACCTTGATGGACTCCTATTGCCTTGGGCTTTAGTGACGTGTTCATTACCGTTACTTAGCTTTGAGTCATGACTTTTGCACGTCAGCGTTACGACGAACCAGCTTACATACACCTAGTGCTCTCCAAATCTAGCCCCGTTAAAGAAGGAAGCGAGAAATACTTTTTCTGTCATTCTTCGTTCATATCGAAGTTATTTGGCTGTGGTTGCTATTGAATATCTGTTAATTGCATAACGTCAGCTAGCCTAGCTTACCTGTCTTTAAATATCTGCTTGTCTGTGTAGAGTCCGCAGAGCTGCAGAAGTGTTTGTTTTCAGACACTCTGGTGACCGTGTCAGAAGGTGGCAGAGAAGTAGGTGATTTCAATGTGACAGTGGAGCGCGTCACTCGAGGCGAGGAAGCCTGTTTAATGCTGCACGCCAATAGTCACGGAGCCATCGATGACACACCATGTGGAACAGCCATCACAGGTAAGATAAATGTACATATAGGTTGAGTCTGAAGTGGGAGGTTTTCTGAGTCAATCTATATCTGTATATATTCTCATATTATAATTCGCACACAGCCTATCTGTCAAAGAACCTGGAGACACTGGAACAAAACTATCATGAGTATGTCAAGGTAAGTAATTTGACACTCTTTAGTGACACTAGCGTCACATTATTGGTAAAGTAGTAATAATACGAAGGTACACAATATTCTTCTTTATGTCTTTAGTTCCTCCATCAAATTTGGTAGAGGATTCACTGTTACTGTCAACATGTATCATCCTCCATCCAACTTTCAGCTTCAGGGTCAACGGTTGGAAAAAATGTGTCACATGGTGAAGCTTGATGGACAGATGGTGGTCAAGAAAGTCATCGCCATAGGAGAGGTATGAGAAAAAATTGTTGGAATCGAACAGAAAGTGTTAACTAATTGGTTATGTGTCCTTAATCCGATGTATGTGTGTCTGTGTGTGTGTTGTATTCAGGAAGTGAAGAAAGAGAGCGTGTCTTATCCATTATCTTCTTTAAGAGGTTTGGTAACAGAGGGCTCAAACCTACTTCTTCTAAGACTTCTCGCTCTGAAGAAGAGGGTTCCCGGAAACATGACCTTCATCTCATTCGACCAAGATGCACATATTACCCACTCCACCTACGTAAGTGTGTGTTGGTGGCGTTTGCGGGGCATAAGGGGACTGTGGGTGACACACTACAGTATTTTTGTGTGTGTATATATGTGCGTTCAGAGTGAGCTGGGTCAGAGGGAGCAGGTGGTAGGATATGAGGCTGTCGAGGTGTTTGGCATGGAGCGGACAGTTGGTTCAGTGGACGATATTCCAGCCACGTGGCACTGCTATTTCCTGTCTGATGGGTAAGACAATCGCCTTATTGCCAGGTACTTAAATAACAGTACTCGCCTAGTTTGATGTCAGTAATTCCATGTTTAATAATAGGTCCACCTTAGGACTTTAACAATTACTGAGAAACATATTTGTATTGGTAATTGTTCATCTTTATACTTAACATTTTCTCCTAGTTACAAAGTAAAATTTAAAATTCTTTGTGCAATGTGTGCAATACCAAAAAAAATCATGCAGATTTGATGATTTGAAGTCATACCATAGCACATCGATGGCTATTCTGTGTCTGTGATTAGACCACTAAATGTAATAAAGCCACGGGGGCCATAATCATGATGTTTCAAGAGAAAAAACTGGCGACAAATGGGTGAGGTGGCAAAAGTGCCCCGTTTTGTATTTTTTTCAATAGTTAGACACTTTTTCAATTTTAAAAGATGTTGTTAGTGTCACAATATACTCTTCAAACCCTTATATTCTCTATCGCTCTCTTTTTCACAGACAAAAATACACACAGTCAGGAATATGTGCATATATGTTAGGATCTTAGAAGTTGCTCTATCTAATGCCATAATGCAATGAAGATTTCTCTTTTTTAACATCGGTTTAAGTCAGTTTTAGGAACAACTTTCCTCTTTGTTCTCAAGTAATTTAGCAAGTAGTAGTACTCTTTCCACCTTTGATCACTGCCTCTGACATGCTATTTCAGCACATTCCCATTGAGAATTTTTTTTGTGGAAAGTAGAAAATATTTGGTTGAAACAAGTAATTGCTAAGTGAGCTGTACTTTATTTCACCATCTGTGTACTTCTTATCTCCTCTCCCTAGGCACTTAGCTAGTCGTGTTCAGGTGGGATCTCCAGTCACCATGAGGCTCCAGCAGCTACCTCCACAAGCACTCACCGGTTTGTCTATTTATTTAAAGCCATGACATTCACATTTCAATCCCCAAAGAGATTTAAATTGCCCAGCTGCGTGGATCTCTGGGAGTTCCGCTTGTACCTGATTTTGTGTGTGTGTGTGTGTGTGTGTGTGTGTGCGTGTGTGTGTGCGTGTGTGTGTGCGTGTGTGTGTGTGTGTGTGTGTGTGTGTGTTTGTGTGTCAGAGGCCA
The DNA here is from genome assembly GCA_017639675.1 of Aplochiton taeniatus. Lineage (NCBI taxonomy): Eukaryota > Metazoa > Chordata > Actinopteri > Galaxiiformes > Galaxiidae > Aplochiton > Aplochiton taeniatus. The sequence continues at coordinate 5,599,325 of CM030189.1, forward strand.
TGGATGACAAGCCTGCCTTTGAGAAGATGCCTCTTGTGTGGGAGGACGACATGCAGATGCACTCCCAGTTCCTAGACAGGAAGGTAACTGACAATTGTTTTGGCTCCGTTCCATTTCAGTGGTCCCTCAGCAACATCTTCTTGTTCATTTTATTCAGATTTCCACAGACAGTATATACTTATACACATGTATGCATGTATGTGCCAGGAGGAACTAAAGGCGGACCATGCGTCATATCTGCGGCAGCATCCCGAACTCCGTGCACTAATGGCGGACTTCTTGCAGTTCTTGCTGCTCAGGAAACCAAACGATGTCTTTCAGTTTGCTAGAGAGTACTTCCTTCCCTTTTCCTCCCGGCGTCCTCCAGGAACTACCTTCAACACATCCTTGCCTTGAGCATGCATGCATCGAGCCTATTATTAGGCCGGTGCATAGCTTACCAACTTTCACCTACACTGGCTTACAAATACTAGATAGGTAATAGGTGCCCATAAAGAGAGACAATAAACTAAACAAATACTTTTTGTTATTTATGGTGGATTTATGTAACAGTTGCAGATACATTTGAATAAATGTTGTTGCAAGTAAAACTTGTGTATTTTGTTGTGTATGTCATCTAACCTTGAATCTGCTAACGCTGTCTTCGCTATAATTTTCTGAGGTGGGCGGGCGTTGTAAAAAAAAGTCACCCAATGATTGCTGGGACTTTAGGGTTATGCTATTTCCTCATCAAACTGACAAAATACTTTTGAAACCGAAACCTGGCAGTGTCGAAGTATCGAGCGCGGCGAAACTCAATCGTTGTTGTTCTACATGAATGTAAAGGTTTCCTCGAATATACCTATTCATTATTATTACTAAAACTATTTTGAATAGTGTGTCGTCGCTCACTTTTTTCTGATCCAGGCGGCATTATAGCCAGAAGGAAGAGTCAGGGGGGCAAGATAGAGCGTTTCGTAAGCGATTGACAATCATAAGAATTAAACAGCGAAGCAGGTGATCATCGATTACACCGTTCGGCTAGTAAGTACACAATGTTTTGGTTGATATGAAACGCTTATAAACTTGTTGAACAGATTTCCTAATATTGCTCACTTTTGCCTCGTTCAGTTTCTCGCAACAGCGGTTTGGAAATTCGGAATGTTTCCCTGCCTGACAGCTCGACCGACACATTTGCCAGTTCGACATGTTTCATTGGGAACATGATGAATAATTCTGAATTGTTCTATGGCAATAGCATAGTATGTCTCATATCAAAACTATCCCTCTCTCGTATGACAGGTACTGAGTGGCTGAGGCAACAACGGCAAAGAGCATTGTGTAGTTCAAGTGTTTACCATGAACTTGCCTTTGCTGACTCGTATTGATGAAGATCTGGACTCTTCAGAGGTGTCTGCTCTATGCTTCTTGTGCCGAGACATACTTGGTAGAAAGTACCTGGAGAATGTGAGTGTATTTTGATGCCTATTTTGTTTGATTATCCTCTTCTGGTCAACTTTTTTTTGTTTGTTTAAAGTGAGACACGGACTCCATATTGTGTTAGATTGAAACTGATATTTGTTTTCTTTGGAAGGCGGAATTGAATTGTGTTCTGTTTTGTGTGTTTTCAGGTACAGGATGGACAAAGCCTGTTCCTGAGGCTAGAAGAGAGGGGGTTGCTGGAAAACTATCGATTCCTCTTTCAACTACTTAGCACTATTGGTCGAGCGGATCTTGCCCAGCGCCTTGAGACAGAAGATGCTCAACTACAGCAGATGTCCTCTATCCAGACAGATGCAAGTCCAGCGTTGTCAGACTACAGGTAAAAACAGCAAAAATCATTAATTTTCGGACCCTACTCTTTCATCCTCCAGCGAGTTATTCGTTCTCTCTTTCTTGGGTTCTTTTCAGGATAATGTTGTATAACATATGTGAGGATGTGACACAGGAGAACCTAACAAAAATGAAGTTTCTTTTGACGTCCAAGCTGGGCAGGGGGCGGCTTGACCTCTGCAATGTGAGTATGAGAACATAACACCATCACTCACTCACTCACTCACTCACTCACTTATTCTGCTTTCTTCTCTCTCTTTCTGTTTGGTAGACAGCAATGGATGTACTAGCAGAGATGGAGAGGCAGGGTTACCTGTCAATACAGAATCTGAAGGATCTAAGCGAAATAATGGAGCAATGTGATGTGCAACTTGCCCAGGAAATACAACGTTACAGTAAAGGTATCACAAAACAACTCTGTTCTAAAGAAGTAGATAGCAGAAGAGCTTCTAGCAATACAATTATTTTACTTTCAGAGTAAATGTGGAATGAGGTATACGTTTGTTTCATCTGTTTGTTTGTCTCTGCAGGAGCCTGTTTGGTTCCTCATCAAGTCTCTGCCCAGGCAGTTGCACAAGGTTCTCAGCCCGGCTCCCCGGTGGGCCCCCAGGTGTGTATTTCAACGCTATAGGGAAAGTCAGTTTGGGTGAAATGCCAACTCATCAACCCGTGTGTTTCTCTTTCAGGAGGCCGTCAGACCCCAACCACTGAAGCACAGCTTGTCTATATCAGAGACTCAACCGAGCAGTGAGTTTCCCTTTGAGGATTCACAACAGGAGACACCTGTTAAGCCTAAACGGGTCAACATGGATATTCTTATAATATCAGAAACTGACAATTTTTACCGTCCGTAGGTGAGCATACGTTGCCCCCTGGACAGGGACAGAGTCTCCGCTCTGATGGGTATCAAGAAGTCCCCCCCTGTGATACGGTAATCATTCCTACAATGCAACACATGATCACCCCTGGGAAATAATCTATACCTCACCCCCTCATTCCGGAGTAAATTTTTGTGGTAAGAATTGTGTGATATTTTGTTAAATAAACGGTCAAATAAGCTTACGTGTGTTTGTTGTGTGTGTTCAGCTGGAAGTCTACACCATGAACCATAATCCTCGGGGCCTGTGTGTAATCATCAACAACAAGAACTTCTGTCAAAGTGATTTGAAAGATCGCGCTGGAACTGAGGTGGATGAGAGTAGGTATCATTGGATCTGACAAGCAGGGACGTTTTGTTTCCATAGTGTGTGCTCATGTTTGTGCGTCTTTTAATAAATGTGTTTGAACCAAACCATTATAACAACATATCTGCTTAAAGGTAGGGCCAATAAAATACACCGCAAAAGATTATGAGGAATTATAATAGAATAAGAATAAAAAGTCCTGAGTCAACATCTCTCTCTAAAGGGGCCCTGGATAGAGTTTTCTCGAGGTTGGGCTTTGAGATTCAGGTGTACCCTGACCTGACTTCAGATCAAATTCTTGACACAGTTAAGAGCCTAGGAGGGAGCAGGGTTTACACTAATGAGGATGCCCTGGTGAGTTGATGTTATACAGTGGATCATTAATAGCTAACCTTGTGCCATGCCATACAGCCTGATGTGTTCCAAGTCGGTTACTTTTGTTCAGGTTTTATTACAGTACTGTCCTCTCTAAAACATTGATTCTGCCTGTAGGTAGTGTGTGTGTTGTCCCATGGGCAAGTTGGATGTGTGTTTGGGACTGATGGTAGGAAGGTGCCTATCCGTGACCTTACGAGACCCTTCACCAGCGGGCACTGCCACAGCCTGGCAGGCAAACCCAAGCTGTTCTTCATCCAGGCCTGCCAGGGCGAAGACTACCAGAAAGGGGAAAGGGTGCCTGTTGTCCCAACACAGCAGCCAGGACAGAGGCACAGACAAGTTGGCGCCTTGGAGGCTGATGCCGGCCCTGTGGAGTATGTTGCATGGGACGCTGACTTCCTGGTTGGCATGGCAACAGTAGAAGAGTGTATGTCATTCCGCCACACTACCGAAGGGTCTATCTACATCCAGGAATTGTGCAAGCAGCTGGAAAGGGCGGGAGAGAGGTGGGTTCTTTAAATTGGTCATGAATCATGATTAATAAATGATTGTTTATTTGCTTACCCAAATGTGTCGTATGTCCATTAAAGTGTATGTGTGGAATTGTATTCAGTTTGGTGATATGAACAGATGAAAGTGAATCATTGTGGTTTCTTTGTGTAACGTGTATTTCCTTTTTCTAGTAAGGAAGACATTCTGACAGTGCTAACCCACGTGAATAGAGCAGTCAGTAGGGGAGACTATCGGGGACACAAACAGATGCCTGAACCCAAATATACTCTGACCAAGAAACTCATCCTTTCCTTTCTATAGGAAAATGTATGTTTGTGTGCATGTGTAATTTGTCATTTGTTTTGCTGCAATTTTATCTTATTGTGAATAAACAAACTTTTTGGACAAAGGCTGAATTTAAAGTTACCATTTATTTTGAGAAGAACTTGCATTGTGACCCAATTTTACATGTTATCAGAAATTGAACTAGCTAAATTATATTGAAAGGTTTGACAATAAGACTGTCAATATTTGTTCACCCGTTATTAATTATCACTTCAAAAAGCTTGAATTATCACCATCATAATGAAAGGTGTTACGCTTAATCACATGAAACAATATTAACAAGCACCTGCACACACAACACTACCCCTACAAAGTGGGTGTAGGCCTTTTTCGTGTTGGTAAATTCCATGCGGCTCCACCCTTTTCAAAGTTCCAGGAAATGTTCCACAGAACTCATCCCTCCCTGAAATGTTTAACTGACATCTGGATTTCTGTAGCCTACAGTGAACGGCATCGAGTCTGGAAGAGAAACAAACTCATCGTAACCGTATTTTCAGCGTAGAGGGACTCGTGATTATTTAAGAGGTTACTAAAAGTAACATTTGTTTTGAAACGACAACAAATACTTTTTTTTCCAGGATATTGGTTGGGTGAGTCAATATTGTAACTTCCGCTACGTTTCCACTGTGTTTACGACTTGTATTCTACCGAGTTTGACTACATTAAAACCAAACGATATGTTACTCGTGACATCCTGTATTTGGCTACACTAAACCCAGCATAGTGCCCCTTTCAGTTACCTGAATGGGTTGATTGTGTAGGCAACTGAATGTTTCCATCTGCGAAAGGGAGTCGGCCAGTCACTAAGATGTAATGTGATTGATTATCAAACACACTTGTTGGTTAAACAACCAACCATCAACAACGTTGTTTTTCGGTCAGTTTAACTCTAAAGCTTGTTTTTTACTGATCATATTTGTTGTGTCGCTGGCATACAATATTGTAGGCTACACGGGCCATGCCCATGCCATAGGAGGAGTTTCGATGCGTTTATCGTTGAATACTCACTTTGCCTAGTCATGGCATTGTCCGTTATGATCAGTGTGCCAGTTGCAACAGTGTCAGTGCACAGAGCAGCACACATACAAGAAACATATATGGCTAATATCATTGGCTGTTTTTATTATTAACCTGTAACGTTAGTCTCAACCCCAAATAAATTATAATTGGTAGCTCCAACTGGATTCAATTATATTTTATGGCGTTGTGAGAAGCCCATTGAAAGTGCTATTCTCCGTTACAATTCTATAATAAAAAAAAATGTATCTCTGTAACCAAGTAAATTGATCCATCACTGTTATTGTGGATTTGGCGGTCTAAAGTTGAAAGAACTACTAACGAAATGCAATGCACATATAGCTAACATTTTACTACTAGTATTACTACTACCAGGCTAGATCAGTAAAAACGGAGCCTCAAATTGAACACATTCTAAAGACAGGGGACGAGGTTAAGACAAATAACATAATTGGTATGTTCAATGTGGCTTGGTTATGCCATATACATTCTAATCTAGTTTTAATGAATGGTAATAAATGAAAAGTAATGATGAATCTGTTTGTTTAATATAACTTGGGTAACGTCAGCGAATGTTGTTGGCTAACGTCATTAGCTGAAGTCCAAACATCAACAAATAACAAATGTTAGCTGGAGAACGTAACATAACAAAATACTAAATTGTGATAATCATTATAGCTATCTTTAATATAATCGGACCTAACTTTAAATAATTTAATAACCGAGATAAAAAAAATGGGTAAAAGTATTATTATCTATTCAGTAGTTGGTGATCTTGTAATTAAAAGGGTTATAAAATAACTGGTATTGCTCACGTTCGGCGGGCTGTCCAAGCGATGCACAGTCTAACATAGTTTGCCTGCCTGTAAATCTGTCTGGCGTATAATACAATTAGCATTAAAAGGCTAGTATCAGATCATCTACTTTCTTAATCAAGTTCACTGTAATGAGGCTCATGGCCATATGCCACAAGTTACAACCCATTTCACTTAATGCCAACAATGTCTACACAGTCAGAGCCATAGACAAGCGATAACTAAGATTGGTAGGCAGTTTCATTGAATGAACGAGATTTTCTGAAAACGTGTATGTTCTTTGCGTGGGCAGTGATCGTGACAACCTTTCATTTAGACAAACAAAGTAAACTGCAACGCGCTCAACTTGGGCCCCATTTAACTCATTGACTTATAAGTCAAATATTAAATGTCTTATCTAACTTAGTGTCAACCAAAGACAGTGTCAAAGTAAACACATTATGTGCTGGAAAAACTCACTACCCCACTATTAAGTTTTAATGACTTAATGATTTGAAATACATGTGCTCAGTGTTTCTGGAATCTCTTTCACAAACAGACATGTAACACCGTTGTGTGTAGTATATGGGTTTGAATGAACAGGGCTGTGATCTGAGCGCCTGGTAATTTTTTCCACATTCTGTTTTGTTCTGTTGCTTAGTGTTAGTTTGTTGATGTCATGACATGATGTAAGGTGGAGCCTGTTCTAAGAATTCCCCACTGCAAAGCTACTCCCAAAAAAGTCCCTGAGAAAAGTAGAAATCAACAGAAATAAAAATGCTCAAAATGCAGTCAGGATTGCATATATTACCCGTAACCCTTCCTGTAATATTATCCTTTTGTTCTCATGCTCTTGTAGGGGGTAGCAGGGTAGAGTAGGTATACATAGGCACATAGAACCCTTGTGTGGCATGTGTGTGTAATCACAGTGGTATCACAGTCATTGCAAGTTTCCCCTATTTTGTGGACTGTAGTGAGAAGTGTGTATTAATGTGCAGGTGTTGCTGTAAGCCAGTGGATGTGGGAGCTGCCGTTTGAAGAAGAACCATATGTTTCTGCTCTAGCATCAACCTGATGTGGACCTAGAAACAGCTTTCCCTCAAGTCCACTTACTATTTTGATTCCTAACCCAATCAGAGCTGCGCTAACTCCAGTTATATGAAGCCTTCTGCGCAATTTTTAAAAGTAGGCTTACTAAATACAGATATTGCTGGATGTGTCTATATGCCATAATTCTCGGTCCCCCTTTCTCCTCCAGGGTAACATGTCCAGGTCAGACTTTCCTCCGGGGTACGATGACTCTCGTTCTCCGCTGTACGGCCCCCAGGGTGGGAACTACCCCCCGCCTCCGGCCTATGGCTTCCCTGCTTTCGGTGGTCCGCCTCAAGGCCAGCCAACCGCCCCCTACCCGACTGGCCCTAATGCACCCCCATACCCAGGCCAGCCAGGGGCCTACCCAGCAGGCCCCTATCCAGGACAGCCTCAGCCAGCTGGTACTCGAGGCGCAGTGTACCCCACCTTCCCTTCCATGCAACCCATGCCACCTATGATCCCTCCCACTATGCCCAGTGATGTAATGGGTTCAGGTAGCTCAGAATGCTGAATTGAAAATAACACCAAAGCCATTGCAACTTTTCCCATGAATATTCCTGAATTGAGGTTAAGCAGTTCATGCATGTTGTTCTTGCTGTTCGACTGTTGGGGTCACTTAGTCATTGTTGTCTTTACCTTTGTCTCAGCCGATGGGTTTGCTGCAGACGGTGGCTGGGACAGTCTCAAAGTGCGGCATGCCTTTATCAGAAAGGTGAGGCGGAGGCACAAATCAATAATTGTACAGAGAAATGCAAAAGACTTGGACAAATGTTCACCTTCAAGTTAAACCAGATGTATCATATTTAGCACTTCCTCCCCTCTCTCAGGTGTATCTCATTCTAGCGTCTCAACTCCTGGTCACTACTGCAATCGTCGCTGTCTTCACTTTTGTGTAAGTGTGTGTGTACTGTATGTGACGTCTGAATTGGATTCTAAATTAAGCCATCGTGCTAAACAGCTTTTGACCCGGCCGATCGTGTAAATAATTCAACCGCATGGACTAAATGGAAAGAAAATAATTACACTGTATCATAGCCCATGTGTTGGTAAGTGTCGGGTTCCTGGCTTGAGTTGTAGTGTGTGCGTTAGCACACAGTGGTCAGTGACACTTGTCACACAAAGCTGTGCTTAACACGTGACAGTGATGTTGTAGCCTCTAATTTACTGTGCGTCTGTCTTGCTGGTGTTTTTTTTTTTTTTACAGTGACCCTGTCCGGCTGTTTGTGAAACAGAACCCGGCTGTATACTGGGCCTCGTTGTAAGTTCCATTTGAATACTACCATGTTGCTGCGCTTTGAAGTTTGATGGACAGCAGCGTTAGTGTCTCTGTGTTTTCTGAGAAATCTGTTTTATTGTTCCTCCTTTCAGCGGAGTTTATTTTGTAACCCACATTGTGTTGGTCTGCTGCAAGGGACCCAGGTAAGTGGGAATGTCACCAAGTGGATAAGGTTATGTTCAAGTTATAGTCAGTGCAGGATTGAGAAGCTGGGGCTGATTTTCAAACCAGATCTTTCAGTAAGGCTGTGTTTCTGCATTAGGCAACTTTCCAAATTAATTCATGTGTTTCTGTAAAGAGGAGTTATGGAAGTGTGGCTGAACTGTAGAGCTGTCTTTGCCCTAATCTTTATCTCTTTCGCTTTGAAGGAGGAAATACCCTTGGAATGTCATTCTGCTGGCAATCTTCGTATGTAATGTTTATTACTTGTTGGTGTAACAAAGAAATATTTTTCCCTCTCAATGTTAGCGTAACATAGGTCTGCCGTGGTTGATGACTGTTTTAATGTCTATTTGTGTTTTTTGGGTCCAAAAAGACACTGGCCATGTCCTATATTACTGGAGCCATTTCCAGGTAAGACACACACACACACACACACACAAGTACTGTCCACTTCAGTGTATGACTAACATGCAGTAAAACGAGTCTGTCTTCTAGCAATTACGACACAAAGGCTGTGTTCTTAGCCCTGGGCATCACTGCTGTGGTGTGCATTGCTGTCACAGTCTTCTGCTTCCAGACCAAGGTAAGCCATCCAAATGTGTATGTTTCTATGAGCCTGTGTGTGTTAAAGGCCGAATTAAAACAAGCAACTAAAAATATTGTGAGGGGGTGGTTTAAAATGCATCCTTGCAATAATGTAGATGAAAACCTGGGTTCAAAAGGTCCAAAGTCCTAAATCCATCATTTAATGTGTGAGCATGTAATGTGTGAGTTTATTTTCTTACCTAGGTGGACTTTACCAAGTGCCAAGGTCTGTTCTGTGTGCTGGGGATCGTTGTTATGGTGACTGGCATCATTACATGCATTGTGCTGTCTTTCAAATATGTGAGTCACTAAAATAACGCGTACACACACACACACACACACACACACACACACACACACACACAGTCTAAAATTGAATAACAATGTCTAGACACACCTCCGGTTGTTATGGTTTTTATACAAATTTCTTTCTATAACTAGATCCCATGGCTTCACATGCTGTATGCAGCCATTGGCGCCATCGTGTACACATTGGTGAGTATTTTTCTCCAAGTGATGCATGCTCTTCTGGTCTGTGTAGATGTAGAACTAGCCAGTATGGTTTTCAACAGTTTCTTTACCTTTTACTTAAATTAATTAAACGTAACTCTAGATGTTTGCAGTCATTGTGAACGTATCAGGTCTAAAGGGGCCATTTATGTCATGCAGTTGTTCCTGTTTACTTGGCATGATATAGAAATATTTTGCGACCGACTTATTTCCGTGTCTAGTTCCTGGCGTACCACACACAGCTGCTGATAGGCAACAGGAAACACTCCATCAGTCCCGAGGAGTACGTCTTTGCAGCACTCAGTATCTACGTCGACATTATCCAGATCTTCCTCTTCCTACTTCAGATCATTGGTGCATCCACCAAATGAGTTGCTTGGATAAACATCCAACCCCCAGCGTGATTAAGATTTGTAAATATTTGATTAATGGCTAGCACACGTTTAGATTTCAATCCAGTACAAAGTCTGGATAGATATAACATTGCTTTTAGTAGGACCCCATTTTGGTGACTGGAGGGTACACTATACACCGTATATTGCGGTGAACTATCACAGACCAGTTAATAGGTGAGCAATGCTAACTGAACAACCCCTTTAACATATTCAAATTAGGAATATGCAATACACTTGTTTTACACCATGAAGTGCCTATACGGGGAACTGCTATCTGCTTGGGATATTCAATGTTGACCTAGTATTAAACATGTCAACCCACATTGTATGCACTTTCTGTCAGATCTGCACTCCTGCAACACTACATATATTATCAATCCTACATAGGCATATTAGTGTTGAATCTTCCAGCTGTGTCCAGATAAAAGGTTTGTTACATTAAGTTATTAGTTTGGTCCAGTCTGTTTGTTATAAAATGGAATTTAATTATAATTAATCCGTTAACATTAATGAATTTAATCAAAATTGATCCAACCGGGAAGTATTGGTCAGAACTGGTACTGTGTAGAGATGTTGCAGGTTAATGTTTTCAAGCTTATGCTGCTTGACTTATATTGTGTGCACTGTTTGGTCTAGTGGTGTAACAATGTCCTTACAGGTATTTTTTTTTGCAAACCAGATTGATATTGCTTAACTAAACTGTTTTATAGTGTTTAATCTGCTGGGTTATATTCTCAATACGTGCCTTTTTATAGTATTGTGACATGCTGGTTCTACTCAACAAAAGCCAAAGTCATAAATAGTGAGGTGTGATTAGCAAAACTGTATGTAAGCTATTATAGTAAGTTGCTAAATTGTTTGTACAGACCTAGAGAATGTAGGAAAAATGTTAGAACATACACATATCAAATAAAAGTTCTTTATTTCTTTTCATTGGAATAAATATTTTTATGTGATACTTTTGTTTGTGATTTGATCATTCTAAAGGAAAACCAATCCCTTATTGTTTTGTACTGTATAAGAATTGAGATCACATTCAATAGGTTTCAAAATATTATTGGTAGTATCTGCAAGGATTATATATATATATATTTAGGTGAAGCACAGTAACTCACTTAAAACATCCTAGAATTTAGTGAGTGTTAAACCAGAATATGTATATATTTTATAAATCAATATAGAGTCCACTAACCAGAGATGTGTCTTTTTCCTTTACATTTCTATTTGCTTGCTTCCCACCCCACCTCTGAAGTGATTAAGGCCGCTGCCATAATTGGAAACACAAAAACACTTAAGATATCTTAGTCTTCCTGTTCGGTTCTCGGTTTTAACCGAATGTTGTGGCTCCAGACAAAAGGTAATCCGTGGCACCCGGCATCTCTTATATTAACACAAATGTCTCTGTCTCTGATCAGTCCAGTTTGGCATTGTCTGCCCCACGGTAGCGACTCCCTTCATAATCTCCATCATTTGATCTCTTCATTCTCTGTCGGACCCTAAGCTGCTTCAGGCGGTTCTTGTCCACCTCCCTCTTGGCAAGGACAAATCCAATTATGCCTGTAGGCAAGCCAATCATCCTACAGAAACAAGGAAGTTAACCAGGGAAAGTCTCACTGACAAATTCTACAGCAACGTGAAATATGGTGAATACTGCTGAAATTGAAGATTGGATCATAAAACACAAATCATTTCCAGGATATATATCTTATGTTTAAAGAATCATTATTCTCAGACCCCATGGAAACATGAAATATGAGGGTCAATGTGATATTTAAAGAATGATAGAATCTCACCACGCATAGCCAATCTTCACCATGGGATTCTTTGCCTTTCTCTTCGGGATGTATTCAGGACCGTCAAACTCCTCTTCCTCTGATTCCTTGTCTTCTGTCTGAGTGTCATTTGTGTTCTGTGATTTTGTGCTCCTCTGTGGGTCTACCCTGGTGTTGGTACTGAAGAGTGTCGATCCGGAGGAGAAGTGTTGTGGTTTCTGGAAAAGGGTGGAACACTGTAGAGCCATTGGCCTTGCACATATTTCCTGTTGTCTCCATGGTGATTGACGTGGCACCTGATACACACCTTGAACATATATGCAATAATCCAGTATAAATGCAGATCATTTTTTGAACTTTCTGTTTTCCAAGGGGGGTGGGGTTATCAGGTTAGGCATTGATAACTATTCTCACAACTCCTAACTCCATACAGCCTACTCTGGGGTTTACGACATGTGGATACACATTTGCTATTCTTTTTGTAATCGTACAAAGATTATAGAGAACGTCACATTTTTTATTTGTGAACATACTTATAAGCAAAAAAAAAACAGGATTGTCCGAGAATATTTACATGACTTGCATGCAGGCTACTGACGACGCATTTCCTTTCCAAAGTTGTCGTTTATAATTGCTCCTTCCTACAAAAGGTCCACGACCCTTCCAAGCCAAGGAATGTTATTTAGATGTTTTAAGCTAGTTAATACTCTCACCAACATTCTAGCCAATGTTGCTGCTATAGCTAGTTAGCGAACATGACGTCTCGTAAAATGCTGTCAAATTAAAGGAACTAGCAATAAACTAAGTCAATTCTGAAACTAAGAAATCAGATAACTATTAACAGAACACCTTCGACATCCGTCCACTCTAATGCAAACATATATTAAAGACAATGAACTTCCTTTACCTTTTAATAACACCGACCGAGCAACCCTTGTATAGGAGGCTGCCATTTTTGTTTGGTAAGGCTTTCTTGAACTTGATCTCTGCTGCCACCAAGTGTGGCGAGGTGAACCTTGATACGATTTGATCACTTAGCTTTTTAAATAGTCATTATTGTAAGGAATATTAAAATACATCCTTTTTCTTCACATACACGGAAACCAAGGAAAAGATGGTTGACAATTTAGACTTCTTAAATGTTTCATCTTCAACACTTGAATTCTTTATAATTCAAGAGATTTATATTTATAGATGTAAAGATAAAATACATTTCCGGTCATTAATAAGCAATGCACACACGTTACAAAGCTACTAACAGCAAGCTTGCGTAAAACGAACAAAGATGTCCTTTATTTATCAATTAAAAGACTAGGCACATACTCAAAAAGTGGCAGTAACGAATGATGGCTTTTTCATTCTGTGAGTAAATCACAGTACGCTAAATACATAATATCCATAAAAACACGTGGTACCTGACTTAAGTAAAGACATTTGACTTTAAAATCATTTGAGCTGTGGAACATTGGTACATACATTTGTTATTAATATATGACCATTTTGAGCATAAAAAAATACACTGCACAGTAATAATACAACAACGACGGAGACACATTATGTACGTCCGCACTTAAATCTAACTTGGTTTCCTTGACCAAAAAGCAAAACATATAACACCCTATCATTTCATGGAGCATATTTACAAGAGTCAAAATTTCAAGATAGAGCCTATAAACTCTAAAACATCCAAAGGAATAAGATGTGAATACTGGGACTATGTATTATGCGATACATATTGATATTCACAAAAAATATTAAAATAATGTATTGTCTTGAGTTCAAACAAGTCAGAATACAGGGTGAAAAGAAATATTGGAAGGAGGTAAGACGGTGGGCTTGGGTGGCGCTAGTCCTCGAGTGTGTAGTTGGGGTTCACGACGAGAACCACCTCCTCTTCCTGGCTTGGTGACCTGCTTCCCTTCAAGCTCCCCTGCGTTAGCTCAATGAGGATATGATCCTAAAGAGAAAGAGAAAGAGAAAGAGAAAGAGAGAGAGAGAGAGATTACAAAGATGAATTTAGTCATTAAGGAATGGTTCTGACTGTATATTTATCTAAGAGTAGAGACTTAAGTGGTTCTATTGATCTGCTTCAAAAGTGTCGACCGAACTCACATAGTGCACCAGCCTCTGGATCACTTTCTCAATGAGGTCCTTCCTGTTGATGAGCTCCTCCTCTGAGTCAATCTCAGCCTCCATCTCCTTTAGATACCAGTTCACCACCGCACTCTTTCTCAACTCGCCCTCCTCCTCAGCTGCACACAGACACACAGATACAGGTTAAAACACAACTCCCCCTCCTGCATATCTATGAACATACAGAATATAATTGCAGAGCGAGTTAACCCTTTAGATTTCAAGTAAGATGCATTCAAGTCCAGACACTTGGGAAGGGATTGACAGAGTCTGAATGCGTCTCACCCTCTTCTGCCCTGCGAAGATGCAGCACCAGCAGGTTGGAGATGCGGCGGTACTCGGGGAATGATAGCCGCAGAGACGGCTTGGCCTGGCTCCCGTCTTGGTCCGCGTGGCCGTTCTCCCCGTCGCCGTGACCGTTGGTACCGTTGGTACCGCTGGTACCGCTGGTAACATTGGTACCGTTAGCCTGCCCGTTGCCTGGGCCCTCGGCCTGGCCTTTATGACCCGAGAAGGGACAAAGGAGACATTTCAATAATGCAGCTCTGGAATGAGTGTGCAGAGAAGGAGTTGACTCTTGTACAAGAGTTTGTAGGTGTGTGTGTGTACCGTTCTCCTCCTCCTCCATTTCATCGTCCTGCTCCAGGTTGATATCGGGCGTCTCCACTCTGATGATGGATTTGTTCAGCAGACGGAAAGCTTCCTTCACGTGTTTGGGTTGTACCTGCAACAACACACACCCACTGTTTAGGACGGCATCATTTTAGAACTATAGGAGTTAGGACGGCATCATTTTAGAAATATAAGAGTTAGGACGGCATCATTTTAGAAATATAAGGGTAAGCACGGCATCATTTTAGAAATATAAGGGTTAGAACGGCATAATTTTAGAAATATAAGGGTTAGGACGGTATCATTTTAGAAATATAAGGGTTAGAACGGCATCATTTTAGAAATATAAGGGTTAGAACGGCATCATTTTAGAAATATAAGGGTTAGGACGGTATCATTTTTACATTCGAGTTTTGATGCGTAGTAAAATGCGTTTGTCTTTCTGCACGCACCTCATCACAGCAGTGCATGCGGGCCATGCTCTCGGACAGGCGGATCATGCTCTCCAGCTGACGCACGGTGATACGCCAGGCCGATTTGGAGACGCCCCCGGAGGTGTCGCGCTGGCGGAGCCGCTTGTACTGCTCCACGATGAACTCCTCAGACTCGCTGGAGATCTAAACATTGACGGCGGGACACTCAAGGATTAGTATTCAGAAAAGTAGCAGGGTACTTATAGATGATGTTGAACACACACACACACACACACACCTTGGGTTTGAATTGCCTGGCAAAGAGCAGGTATCTCCGGATCTCGTCCAGAGAGTAAAGCCTGTCCACAGAGTCCTCTATGCGAGAGTGGAGGTCCACAATACGTCTGGCTATAGCATAGTCCGTCACCTACAAGTGAGTATATGAATTTCAGTGGTGCCAATATAATATTATACATTTATATATATACAGTGGGGCCAAAAAGTATTTAATCAGCCACTGATTGTGCAAGTTCTCCTACTTAGAAAGATGAGAGGTCTGTAATTTTCATCATAGGTACACTTCAACTATGAGAGACAAAAATGAGAAAAAAAATCCAAGAAATCACATTGTAGGATTTTTAAAGAATTTATTTGTAAATTATGGTGGAAAATAAGTATTTGGTCAATAACAAAAGTTCAACTCAATACTTTGTAACATAACCTTTGTTGGCAATGACAGAGGTTCAACGTTTCCTGTAAGTCTTCACCAGGTTTGCACACACTGTAGCTGGTATTTTGGCCCATTCCTCCATGCAGATCTCCTCTAGAGCAGTCATGTTTTGGGGCTGTCGCTGGGCAACACGGACTTTCAACTCCCTCCACAAATTTTCTATGGGGTTGAGGTCTGGAGACTGGCTAGGCCACTCCAGGACCTTGAAATGCTTTTTACGGAGCCACTCCTTTGTTGCCCGAGCGGAGTGTTTGGGATCATTGTCATGCTGGAAGACCCAGCCACGTTCCATCTTCAATGCTCTCACTGATACATGGCCCCGTTCATTCTTCCCTTAACACGGATCAGTCGTCCTGTCCTCTTCTGGATCATCCATATGTTCTCTGGCAAACTTCAGACGGGCCTGGACATGTACAGGGGGACACGCCTGGCACTGCAGGATTTGAGTCCCTTTCGGCGTAGTGTGTTACTGATGGTAGCCTTTGTTACTTTGGTCCCAGCTCTCTGCAGGTCATTCATCAGGTCCCTCCGTGTAGTTCTGGGATTTTTGCTCACCGTTCTCATGATCATTTTGACCCCACGGGATGAGATCTTGCGTGGGGCCCCAGATCGAGGGAGATTATCAATGGTCTTTTATGTCTTCCATTTTCTTACAATTGCTCCCACAGTTGATCTATTCACACCAACCTGCTTGCCTATTGCAGATTCACTCTTCCCAGCCTGGTGCAGGTCTACAATTTTCTTCCTGGTGTCCTTCGACAGCTCTTTGGTCTTGACCATGGTTGAGTTTGGAGTCTGACTGTTTGAGGCTGTGGACAGGTGTCTTGTATACAGATAACGAGGTCAAACAGGTTCCATTAATACAGGTAACAAGTGGAGGACAGAAAAGATTCTTAAAGAAGTTACAGGTCTGTGAGAGCCAGAAATCTTGCTTGTTTGTGGGTGACCAAATACTTATTTTCCACCATAATTTACAAATAAATTCTTTAAAAATCCTACAATGTGATTTCCTGGATTTTTTTTCTCATTTTTGTCTCTCATAGTTGAAGTGTACCTATGATGAACATTACAGACCTCTCTCATCTTTCTAAGTAGGAGAACTTGCACAATCAGTGGCTGACTAAATAATTTTTGGCCCCACAGTATGTAAATATAACATGTAGAATCCAAAACGAGGAAATCTGTCCTGCAGCAGGTCATGAGAAAATGAAACGTGACATCACTGAAAACAGAGCAATACCGTGCCCGTCAGCCCCACGGCCGACGGCTCACCTCGTTGCAGTCGTCCACCAGGATGAAGAAGAGGTCAAAGCGGCTCATGATGGGGGCGCTCAGGTTGACATTCTGTTTGAGACTCTTGCTGCGGTCGTAGCGGCCGCTGACTGGGTTGGCTGCCGCCAGGATGGACGTCCGGGCGTTCAGGGTGGCCTGGAAAGCGAGGGGGAGGGAAAAATAAAAACACACCGTACACACCCATGTCTACTTTTGTGCAAAGAGAGAGAGAGAGAGAGAGAGAGAGAGAGAGAGAGAGAGAGAGAGAGAGAGAGAGAGAGAGAGAGAGAGAGAGAGAGAGAGAGAGAGGAGATGAGAAAGAGGAAAAGAGAGAAGGCGGAGTAGTGTACCTTGACTCCGGCCTTGGTGATGCTGATGGTCTGCTGCTCCATGGCCTCGTGGATGGCCACCTGGTCTTTGGTCTCCATCTTGTCGAACTCGTCGATGCAGCAGACCCCCTGAGGAGTCGACCACAGCGCTTATTAGTCACAGTATCATCCGATGCCTTGAAAGAGAAATACTTTCCACGGACGCAGATAAATGCCTATCTTTAATGCAAAAGTTTCAATTCATAGGCTGTCAAAAAAAAAAGAGTCCCCCAAGCTTACGTTGTCGGCCAGCATCAGCGCTCCAGCCTCAATGACAAACTCGTGGGACTCTTCATCTCGGACCACCGCGGCTGTCAAACCTGCTGCGCTGCTGGCCTTGCCACTGGTATACACTGCCCTGGGACAGAACTCCTCCACGTGCCTGCTCACGCGCACACAGACACACACACACAGGTTTTACATTCTGAACGACCCCCCTCTTGCCCTGACTAGTGTGAGTGTGTGTACGTGCACCTTACTTGAGGAACTGGCTCTTGGCAGTGCTGGGGTCCCCTACAATGCAGACGTTGATGTCTCCTCTCAGTGACGTACGCTCCATGGTGGTCTTAGGAACCCCACCAAACAACATCAACAGGACGCCACGCTTCACCTCGTCATTACCTAAACACACAAACACACACACACACACACACACACGAGTAAATGTGCTGCCCCTTATCAAGTTGTCCTTCTCTCAGAATAGCCTTCCGACACACTGCCTCTTATAGCTTCTAGGAACCTCAACCAATGCGTAGCCAAACCGGTTATACCAGCCATTTAACAGAGTTGTGTCCAGTCTTCAGTACTGACCATGGATGGTGGGGAACAGGCTGGTGCACAGGTTGTGGTAGAGGTTCTTGTCTTGGCTCATCTCAAACACCTTCTCCCACTCCTTCACCGACATCTGGCTCTTGATGCTCTCGGCTGTCTGCTCCTCATCACGCAGCTCCTTCCCGCCAAACTGCTCGCCCGCACAAAAACGACTTCCGTCACGCACGGGTATCTCAAAAGCACGTTCCCTCTAACCCAGCAAAGCTGTTTTCTTTTTTTTTTATTATTATATTATAATACATGTTTTTTCTTCTTTGTTTTCAACTTGAAACATTGCTAAGTTGTTTTTGTGTGCGCGTTGTACCTGTGGGTTGGTGGGCGCCACGTAGCTGGCCAGGAAGGCCAGCCGGTAGGACAGCTCTCTGACCCCCAGGGCCTTCAGCCCTCTCAGGCCCTCGGCCTCATAGCCCTGGGCTCCACCCACACGGGAGCTGGTCTCGGCACGCACACCTGGAGAGAGCCGCGGCACCACGGGCATGTTATGGTACAGCCAAATCAGTGTTCAGGATCATTCCTGAGAAAGTGTGTGTGTGTGTGTGTGTGGCTGAAAATGCACGTCGGATGTCTGTGAGACGCTTGCGCTCATCTTAT
This sequence comes from Aplochiton taeniatus, assembly GCA_017639675.1. Taxonomy (NCBI): domain Eukaryota; kingdom Metazoa; phylum Chordata; class Actinopteri; order Galaxiiformes; family Galaxiidae; genus Aplochiton; species Aplochiton taeniatus. The sequence goes on from CM030189.1 coordinate 5,618,089, forward strand.
AACCGTGTGAGTTTTGTGTCTTCACCTGGCGTGCTAAGTTGAGAGACGTCAGGCACCACTATGAGCGTTCCGATGATGTCACAGCGGTCCCCAGCCTGGGCCGTCTCCACCGCCTCGGCCCTCAGGATCACCTCCAGAGACCGGGGGATGGAACCACGGGGCAGCTCAGCCTGGGTCTCCTGGACACGCACCTACGCACGCGCACACACACACACACACACACGCAGTTACAGCACTGTGGAACCATTGATCGACGATGTGTTACAAACGGTCTTGAGGAATGTAAAGATTACCACATGCAAGCTCTCTCTCCCTCCCTCCCTCCCTCCCTCCCTCCCCCTTCCACTCTGAAACGCGTACAGAAACACAAGCATACATACCTTCTGGAAGTCGGTAAACTTGGACTTGTGTGTGTCGAGGTGGAAGCGGTTGCGGTTGTTGCAGACTGGGTTTCTGCAGACGGTGGGCGGGGAGTACTTGAACTGCTGAGGCACGTCCTTGATCACCCCCTGGCAGTCCATGCACAGGAAGTAGCCACTCACCTGACCGGTTAGCAGACATGTCGGATTGTTTCACTCACAACAATCAGGCATTTAACAGACCTCATTAGGCTATCGCCCATCCTCTTAGTGTATTAACGTTTACATGTTACCGTTTAACGTTGTACTCATCACTCAACATGTGTGTTGACAACAATTAAGGATATGTAATTGAATGGAGTTGGCTCACCAGTTCCGGGTGCACAGGGTGGGTCCTCACCACCTGCCCACTGATCCTCACCAGGGAGCCAATGCGCATAGACGACAGCTCGCGAATCCTACACAACAATCCCGCAGGATTAGGAATGGCTCACACATCGTGGCATATAATATGTATCAGTGTGTGTGTGTGTGTGTATAAGAGATGTGTGTCATACTTGTGTCTGGTGGGGAGGTCCTGGATGGCCACGTAGAACTCCTTGTTCACAGGAACATTCCCATGATCCCGGGCAAAGTTACGCACAGCGCGACAGAGGAAAGGATACACTCTGGGGAAATGATCGATGTTCGATTTAGTGTTTAAAATAATCGTTTTTATTTGGATGTTCATGCTTTATTACAAATATATAACTCATAACACGTTTGCATGGTAATGCTGGATTAATATGACAGCATTAACTAACTGCAAGACTTCAAATACAGGGACTTGATGGTTGTAAAGATATGTGAAAAAATGGAGGTGGGATAACCGGGTTTATTACTCAGTTACTGTGTGTTGCCTACCTGTAATAATCCTCTTGGACGGTGGTTGCTAATTCTTGGTTAAAACCCTCCAGGTCTGTGAAGCTCACCAGCAGAGTATTCCTTTCTGGTCGGATAAGCTCTTCAGCCTCAGGGACATACTTGACCTCTCCATCTCCTGTCTGGAACCTGTATAAAATACAAGCAGTTACAAACCAACAAACCATATTAGCTATACATCTACCAGCTACTTTGCGTAAAGTAACTAACACTGTAGGAACAAAAAGCTACCATGCTACCAGCTACAGCAACCGGAAAGCTTGCAAAGCTAACATTGGCATTCTTAGCACAAAGAACCATAACATCCCCGTTGATTCACACTCACTCTTCCAAGAAAGCTTGAAAAAGCTTCTGGCACTTTTCTGCCAATTCATCTTTTACGATCTGTCCCGCATTCTCCCCAGTTGGCGCAGCAAGATCCATTATAAATGTATTAATAAGTATCGTACATTAAAGTTAAACAATTCAACTTTCTAAAATGATCCAGACTCCCGTACTTTCACCGAACGGAGAGGAAGGAGGAGACAGTATAACATTTCGCGCGAAACTAAGACCATGTGGTCTTTCGCGCTCCACTGTCAACCAATCCTCTGGCCTGATCATGCAAATAGGAAAGCCATTTAGCCAATCAGCAATGAGTATGTTTTGCAGAGTTTCCAGCCTTTTTCATGGCAACTTTTCCTACCATCGGTACAAAAAAATGGACAAATAAATAAATAAATAAAAGCCAAAACACACCCCATACTGATTGTGCTTTAAAATACCCAAATTATCAGCAGACTATATATTTCGTTGCTCATCATATAAAGTATTTATGTAATTAAGCTGCAATTACTGTTGGTAAATTTGTCCTGTAAACTGTGTTGACCGCTAGAGGACGCTTTTGACCAACCATGCCTATAATATGTTTAAATTGACAGCAAAAAAAGGCCTCAGTGTAAGGATCAACACTTCATCTGCCAACTAGCAGTATTCCATCAAAACATAATTTGTTTGTGTGTGTTTCTTCTGGAGGCAAACAAACTTAATACACTCCACGAGTTTTGCAGGGATCTTATGTAAATGGCTGAATAAGTGTTTAAAAATGTTTTATGGCTTCACAAATGAGAACTTTCAGTTTGTTGCAGACCAGCCACAAGAAAACGAACATTTTATCGGGTGCAAAAAACAACGTCGCTTGTAGGTTAGACTGAAAACCTAAACACTCAGAGAACAAGTATCATTTCCATGCAGGTTCTCGACCGTTTTGGCTCCATCCCCAAGCTTGAGAAACGTTAGTCTCTGGAGTCCTCCTCTCGTTCCTCTGCTGGAAACAATCCACACGACTGAAGCCAATGCCAATTTCACCTGTTACGCAGGAAAAGACCAGGAAGCTATCGTGGACTATTTGACTGCAACCCATCTCTCCCTCTCTCTCTTTCTCTCTCTTCTTATTTTCCCACAATTGTTCCCCGTTAGGAAGCTGTCTGACTGGGAAAAAGCATGCCCAGCTGTTAACTCACACGTCCGCACACTCACTTAAACTGCCCTTGGGGCACCTCAGCTTGGCTGAAACCATAAGAGGGGAGAACTGATAGGATAGAAAAAGACAATTCACAGAGAAGGCTAAATTAGTACATAAAACCCGAAAGATGATAAACAAGGGTGATGAGAGATTATGACGAGGTTTAAGTGTGAAAATGGAAGTGCTGATGGGTTGAAACAGGGGAAAAAAAGAAATTCATACTAAATAAAAAACTACGCTATAACAAGAGCCTGAAAATGAGAACTGACGGAGACAATTATTTTCTTTTGGAGAAAAAATACTTTATTAATGCTCAATGTTGTTAATTCCAAAGCTGCTTTTTTTTTACAGGCTTGAGTGTTTGATTGTGTTAGCTGCTTGTTTTTTTCTCAAATGAGCTGGAGGAAGTCCTTCCTGTTATGAAAAGGCTATGAATAGCACAGAATAGTCAATGTGTGTGCGTGTGTTTGTGTTTGTGTGTGTTACCATGTGCGTGGGATGGGAGCAGTTGGCCTATCCTAAGCGCATCCATAAAGTGTTTCGCTTATGTTTGTGTGTATGCAAGCGGTGTCTACTTTTTTCTTTTCGTTTTTTGTGTGTGCAATATGCATTGAAAACTCTTGTTTGGTTTGGTCATGTTTGCTACATTATTGATTTACAGTAGGTTCCCTTTTTCTTTTCCCATTCTATTATTTCCTCCAATCCCCTTCTTTCCTCCAGGAAGCGGTGACACAGTAAACTTCCAGCTTCTGTTTCTCTCACTTCCAGGTGGAAGTGTGAATGTGGGAAGTGCTTATGTGAATGTGAATAGGCCATGGGAAAATTGACTTTTTAACCCTTATTATACCACTGTCACACATGAGAGTTAATTACTTGAAACGTGAGTAAAGAGTTAAAGTTACCTGTGTGACTCTCAGAAAACAACTATGGGTTGAACTTATATTGATCGCTTCTGAATGTCCTAAAATGGACCCACACTTAACAGTTGATGTGTTGATGCCCCCTGAAAGAAAATCCTTGTTTAGTTAGCTTCCTACATTAGGTTCTTCTTTTGTTGACTCACTTCAACACCTTACGCTCGACATGTCACAAGTCTAAAAACTCCCTAGTTTGATTTTCATAGAACTTTACATTGGTCTTGGTAATTTCATTTGAATAATTTAAGGTTGAGTGATTATGAATCATTGAGGGGCAAAGATTACAACTCATTTCAAGAAAGGGTAGTGCCTGAAACCTGAACACATTACAACAGGGTCAAAGCGGCCCAGACTTTTGTGGTTTTCAAAATAATTTCCTTTTCTGACAAGGAAAGCCGCACCTTAACAGCCACTTTAGGATTTACTGAAGCAGACTGTCAAAACAATACAACTGTATTAGATACAGACACATATCGTATTTGTGGTTAGGCTGTTAACTGTATCTTATGAGTTCTTACTCTTGAGCCATATGAATCATCTCTAGATGTATACCATTGCCATTGCAGCTCATAAGATAGTTAAGCCCCATAAAAAAAAGAATTATTACACAAATAAAGTTGAATCTTTTATTTCAAATTAATTGAGCAGTATACAACCAGCAACAATATTTACAGGTGAAACTTGATATGGTGGAGAAGAAAAGTCGTGGGCCAGCAGACTCCCCCTCCTCACTTTCTCACACATTATATAAACTTCCTCATGCACACGTCTTCAACACACTTACACTACAACACACAAACATACACACACACTGTTAGCTCGAGTGCAGGCTCGACGATTCTGACTCTGTGGTAGTGGAGGCTCCAGTGCGTTTTCGCGGTAGAATCTTTAGACTTGAGGCGCGGTTCAGCGTAAGCGCTCTGCGGGCAGAGCTCTTAAAGCCTGCGCCGAGGAAGGCGTACAGCAGCGGGTTCAGGCAGCAGTGGGCGTAGGCCATCGGCTCAGCCACCGCCAGCCACACTTCCAGACCGTTCTCCAGGCCGCAACCCCGGGGCAGCACCTCCAGCCGCACCAGGGCGTCCACAAAGATGCCCACTCCGTAGGGCAGCCAGCACACGTAGAAACAGAGGACCAGCGCCACGGTAGTCCTGACAGCCCGGCGCTTCTGCCTCTGGCCCCCTAATGGGCCCCGGGTCAATCGGGTTACGATCACACAATAGCACACCAGCAGAACCAGGCCCGGGACAACCAGACCCACCAGAACCAGCTGTAGCCGGAACACTGACACCCAGACGGAAGCGTTTTCCTCCGGGTAGAAACGGTTGCACACCATCATCCCATCTCCCGCCTCCTGGGTCCGAGCAAACACCAAGTCTGGGACTGCCAGTAGACCAGCGGGCAACCAGGCACCTATGGGAATAGAGTGAAAGAGAGATAGGTGAGGAAGCTATAGGAGGACGACGAAAACGGTTCTGATAGACCCCTTGAACAGTGCTCCAATAAATACAGACAAAAAAGAGTGATGAGAAAAAAACGAACAAAAATAAATATAAATAAACATTCAGGGAAGAGAAAGGAGAATGAAAGAATGAAGAACTTCGAGAACCAGCCAGGAAGACAGACACTCACCTACATAGACCAGCCTGTGGGCCAGAAGGTGTCTCATGCTGCTGGTGTGTGTGTCTGTGGCACGGACCACCGCCAGGTAGCGATCCAGACTGATGAAGGCCAGAATGAGCACGCTGCCGTACAGGTTGACCGTGTAGATCACGTGCACTCCCACGCACGCCACCTCTCCAAAGCGCCAGTCAGCCAGAGAGGCGTCCACAGCCCAGAACGGCAGAGCCAGTACAAACAGCAGGTCCGCAGCTGAGAGGTGGAGCCGGTACCGGTCGGTTAGACTGTGCTTGGACCTGGGAATAGGCAGAAATAATCGTGACTACATCCAAATAATCATCATCATTTATTTCTCTAAAACCACTGTCAAACACAGCTCACATAAGAGTATTGTGTTGTGGAGTTTTCTTGATGAAATAGGTAAATAGGTAAAACGACTTTAAATGACAGAATGCAAAAGTATAATCACTTTTTTAGCTGATGACAACGCAACCCCTTGAATGAGTTTACCTGCGTTGACAGCCCAGCACCATGACGACCAGGCCATTTCCGGTGATGCCCAGAATGAAGATTATGGCATAGATGATGGGCAGGAACACACGCAGGAGCTCAGGGGTCACCAACTGCTCCAGGTTACAGGGCTCTTCAAAATCACCCCCCAGCTCACCTGATCCAGAGCCCGAGCCTGTGTCATTGAAGTCATATCCCAACAGGAAATGCTGCGGATGGAAAAAATAATGGGATATACAATTTGGAGGACGTCTTTCCAAAGAGGACAGTAGAATGTAACACATACTACACACAACACACAACTATATTGAACTATGTAAGCTGCCTGAGGCAAATGCATCAAAAGCTCCGGGCAGAGCTTCATAAAAACTTACCTCATAATAGGACATAATGGAAACAATCCCTTTGTCAATCCTCTTCCCTCTCCTCTAGGTCCCAACTAAGTGCAGAGTGAAAGCATGACAGTCTGGAGGAGTTAAGTACTCCTGACTAAACTCCTCCCCCAAAACACTTTAGACGCATCTGTGCTCCCGCTGAAACGCTTTTCCTGTTTTCGAGGTGTCAGGTGCTGATAGTGTTTCTATCGCAGGATACTCAGCTGTGTGTGTGTGTGTGTGTGAATGTTATGTTTGTATTGTTTAGGCCTGAGACGCTAAGTGTTTGTGAGAATCCCAAACTGTTGGCATAGTGCAAGGAGGCTATTGATAAGAAAACAATGAATGTAGAAACATGAAGAATTCATAAACAGCTGCACAGTGTATGTGGGTGGCTGTTTAGGGGGTGCCCTATCCCCATGCATAATGGCATCACCGAAGTATCGGTGCTTCAGGAGTTTCTGCTCTCACTGGTGTGTGACACTGCGTGCGTCATCCACTGATATACTTCTATGCGTGTGTGAGTGTGTGATATTCCACGAGGGAGTGTGAGCGTCTCTGCTCTCTAGCTGTTTAAAACGTATTATTTATTCGCTCATGAGCCTTTTCAATTTAAATCAACGATATGTCACTGTGTTTTTGTGGTATGATGCTACAGAGTGTGTGTAGAGTTTGAAAATCTGGCCACAGAGCCATCTACTGCTACGTTCCTGCATATTGTTTAGCGGTGGGAAACTTGTTTCCTGCCCAGGCACAGGAATCCTTGTCTGTATGTTGAACCATTGTAACTTTATCCCCACTGTAAATAGAAACCGCCAAGTCACTTAGCTGCAGATAACCAGGACCTAGTACCCCATCCACATCACTCCTTAGCATCAGAGAATGCTTAACAAAATGCACTTTTGTTATACAGCTAACTCACATGTTCTAGACTAGTCTGTAAAGTGAACATGCAGCTTGAGGAATATCGTGATTATTTTATGACTAACATGATTTCATATTAATCTTACGATAAAAGGTTATCATAATGTGGTAAATTCGAATTAATTGGGGCCAAGATGCTAGTCCAGGAAAGGGACACTGCTAGCTGCTTTGTCTATTGACTAGCACCCCCATGTGGACATGTATAGAAAGTTCTCAAGCGAGATGCTTCCTAATGCGAGTCTAAAGTTTCAAGAAAAACAAAGACGAATGCAAGCTTCAGCAACACAAAGCCCGTTTAATTATTTCCGATTTTTTCCCCAAAACACAATATTGAAATGTTCAAAATTGTCAAAAAACTAATGTACACAAATAAATTAATATGGATTTCAATCTAGAAAAAAATACTTTAGCTTACAGTTTTGTAACAAAAATCACGTGCGGGATTCCCTGACAATGGCACTGCCAGCACCACGGAGCTGTGCCAGTAAGTCTCTGAAACCACCCTTCTTGGGCATGGTCTTGGGCACAGACACCGTTGGCATCTCGGGGCAATCCATGACAACTGGGGGACTCGACTCGAAGTTCAGAGCCCTGCGTCCTTGCTTCAGATTCTCTTGTTTCCTTTCAGATACGGGGCCAGGATTACTATTGAAACTGCTGCTGTGGGGTGGACTGTCATTTTGTGAGTCACTTTGGAGACTGTCACTGTGGATACTGTCGCTGTGGAGACGGTCGCTGTGGAGACGTTGTTTCTTGGCTACTTGGGGCTGATAGCCAGCTTCCCTGGATCTCCTTTTCCTACTCGTTTTTGACGTGCTTTTTCTCCCTTTGGCAGCAACCTGCCTGACACACTGCTTCAGGTTCCTAAAAACACATTCAACGTGGTTAGTCGAATTAATATTATTATAAAAAAAAGTTAGATACACAAGTGAAAAAAACAACCACATCAGCATGCTTGTGTGGTTGTAATTGGTATTAGGAAATGGTGTATTAGTATCAGTCTGGATGATGACAGCTGTATATTACCTTTGGAGAATAATATGTGGTCTTGAACAGGCTGGCTGTTGGCACTGTCCAGACTTCTGTTTCTTACTCTGAAGTCTCTGGCTGATCATCTTTAGATGGGTCCATAACCTCCTGTTGACAGTTAGTTAACATAGCTTTGACACAGGAATATGCAACATCAAACAGTAAATACACTAACTTTATTTAACTTGCAAATACACACCCTTTGAAATGTTTTTGTCTTCTCGGCTTCCACTTTTTCTGCAATACCCACTCATCACAAGACAGGGAGGACGGATCTGAAAAACAGTTCGAAGATGAGCAATTTTGCACACACATCCACATGGTACAAATTTAGGGCGGCCAACCTCTAGGATGGCAGGTATTATATAGGATGTGTGTATATACTCACCCTTGTCCCGGACTGTATTTTGATGCCTACCTCTTTCCTTACTAGCCTCTCTGTAGAGCGACAGACAGCCAGCACACAAGCCCGGAGGCAGACTTACAGGAAAGTTTGCAGGTTGCTGAAGGGACGGGCCAGAGGCTATGCTGTCCAGCGAGCAGCAAGAGTCCGAATCTGAGTGCACGTCTGGTACCCGTTGCTTAGTCACTTGTTCATCACTGGCAACATCCCCATCTTCATCTTTGCCGATAAGGTCAATGAGATCCTGGTCGGAGCTGTCGTCCGAAATGACTATGCATTCGGGAGACCCAGTTTGGTCTCTCACCCCACTTGGACCATCATGCTTAGTAGCCTTCCTACTGTTCCTGCTGCTCAGCTTGGCAAGCTGCAGGGACCGCATGGGTTTTTGCCACTTCACTAAGTATTCAAGAGTCACCTGGAAGGCAGATATTGTGAGGAGAGAGACCTAAAACCATTAGGGGCCTAATACTGGACTACACTTGGGTTGTGTGATCATCTCATTCAAAATGCCTTCTGAAAAGAATGTTCTATAGACCATGATTTCGGCCCTTTCTAAATTAGGTCACCACTAAATATGTTTACAATGAGTTTCAAGAGCAAGGGGCTTACTGGTCCAATTTTGTTTAAGGTCCCCTTGAAAAAGAGTTTCTTTTTTATTGTCAACAAACTAACCTAAAGTATAAGATTTGACAGCCCACTATCTGTCAAGACAAATATGGCTAACGTTATCTATCATGTTTGTAACTAGAAACAAACTACATAACGACGTTAACATTAGTAAAGGCTTTACTAATGTTAACGTCCAGGTGTAACATTAACATCATAACTTCAGTGCTAACCTTGTAAACGCCCTCTTCCTCAACTCCTTTGTCAGTGTAGGATCTGTAAGATTTCAAAAACAAAACCCCTGAATCCAATGACAAATAGTTCTTATTTTATTGACATCAAGCTAGCAAGCGAATTATTTTTGCGATCGACACCAGGCTGTGGGCACTGACTTCAAGCCTTACCGATCAACAAATCGTTAGTAAAGTCTAGGAAACTTACTGCTTCTGAAACAGCTCACGCTTGATCCGTTTAGAAATATTCACAACCATTGTATAGGTAGAGATATGATATAGTTAGCTAGCTAACATTAGCTCATTTAAAATAAAGTGTGTCTACCATCACCAAAAAGCGGTAAAGCAGTATTTTGGTTATAGATTTGTTATGCTTAAACTATCAAATTAGTTAGCTACTCACACTCCTCGAGCCCCTCACGATTATTACCTCAAATTCTCTCCCTTTCGCGGGCTGTTGAAAACAACAGACCCACCAATCGACGACAAGCGCCAATGTTGAATCTACCCTCGCGATATTTGCAGCAAATTTGCCAATTTGTAACTTACAACCAAATCTGCTTGTATGAACCTTCTTTCATAGTTTGATGGTATAAACAGTGCAACAAATTGTATTATACGATACCTGGTATTTTTTTTACACGTAAGTTTTATTTGACTGTTCCTGAATACAGAACAATGTTTTGATCGCGATATACAGGCCTAATTGTTAAAATGTTCTGCCTCCCAAGAGCAATTAGACAGAAAGAATCTGGTTAATTCTCAATTAATTTATTTAAATTTCGGAGGTCATGCGTATTTTAAAAGATGAAAAAGCAGAACTATTTGACTGTATATTGCACTGCTATGAGAGACTACTGCATCCATGGGTGCTCAAGAATCTGCTCCAACGATGGACGGTCTTCTGGGCAGACTGATAGGCACCTGCGAATCAGGTGACGGCAATCTACAACACAAGACAACAGTTTTCACTGGACAAATCCCACGTCTTAACAATAATACTGAAAAATGCCTTATTTGCTCCCTCCCTCATTCTCATTGCCTTGCCTCTGGATATTCCCCTTGGGAAGTAGAGGGTAGCTTTGACTATGCTGTCGTTGCTATAGAAGGGAACATCCCCCCAGATCATCTGAAACAAAAAAATGACCAAGCATGTACACAGTGTAATTTAAACTACAATGTAATGCACACAAAATGCAAACAACAGTGTGTAATTACCTGGAATAGAAGAATCCCCAAAGACCACACAGTTGCTGGCACAGCAAAATACTCCCCTCTCTGAACGGTCTCTGGGGGGAAATACTCTGGGGTCCCTTGGCGGACAAAGATTGAAAATGAGATCAATTTTCCGAGCACTACGTACGATGTTTTTTGTGGTAGACTTGTTTGTGAGCTTGTTTCCTACCAGCAACATCGGTGTATGCGCCTTCTTTGAGCACAGAGGCAGAACCAAAGTCCAGCAGCTTGATATCTAGAGTCACCATCTGGACCAGAATGTTCTCAGGCTTCAGGTCTCTGTGGACCACGCCCCTTGAGTGGCAATGCTGCAATGCCGCCACCACCTGATAGGGGGAAGTCAATTAGACTTGTAATTAGTAGTAGATAGATACACACAGTCATATAGACACAAACAAGTATGCACACCCACACAGAGTATGGTGTGTCTGTTAGAGCCCTGCACGGGCGAAAAACTCCAGCCTCCACCCGTGGTGTTCAAACCCTAGCCCGGGCCCGAGCCCGACCCAACTACGTCAACAGTTACAGTCACGTGCTGCATACGTGCATACTTCCATTAGCTATGTAAAGGCTACTATAAACTATTAATAATCGAATCAATATAACAATAGCCTATTTCACACAGCAGCCAACGTGTGCTCTTAAACAATTAACGGAGAGAACTTAAATGAGCCCAAACCCAACCCGAGCCTGATCCATACTAATATTGAAATGGCCCGAGCCCGGCCCAAATCAACACAGCCGGTTTGGCCCCATCGGGACCAGACGGGCTTGCAGACCTCTAGTGTGTGTGTGTGTGTGTGTGTGTGAGCGAGACGGGGACAACAGACAGACCTGTTTCATCACATGACGTGCCATCTCTTCCTCTAAGTAGCCCCCTTTTTCCTGCAAGTAGTTAAAGAGATCAAGGCATGGGATAGGACGGTCCAGGACCATGACATAGATGCCCCCTTCTGGCCCTAGGATCCAGTAGTAGTCCAGCAGCTGGGCAACACCCTTACACCTGGGCGAGCGACACACTTGCCGTAGCAGAGCAATCTCCAGGGGCAATGCATCCTCGTTCTCTGACTACAATGAACACACAAACACACTCACAATTACTAGACTAGCCCAAGGTCTGACGTAAATCACCCAAACAAGGTACTGTGGTATTGTGCATGCTCACCAGTTTGGCCCACATCTTGATTTTCCTCTCATTCACCATTTTTAGCGCCACCTGTTTCACAAAGGACACATAACTGTATTTCAAACTATCAAACACTAAAGCGTGATAAATCATACGGAGGACACCGGTAAGAACACGCAGAAACGTCTTACTGGTTTGTTGTCTGACTTCCTGTATCCGGCGTAGACATCCCCGTATCCTCCGTGCCCTATCAGAGCTCCCTGTATGTATACCTCTTTAAAACTGCCTAAAAAAACACAATCCCAATCACACATGCAATGCAAACAGCACAATATTGTATCTTGTTCTAATGATAAGAGAAAAGGCTCTTCCATGTCCCGCCAACATGGGAACATTTGCTCCATACCTTTTTTTGTGTGAGCCGATTTATCTTCGTGAGTTGGCAACACCTGTTGTGCTGCTTTATCTTGGGCGCGAGGCTGGGCCTCATGCTCCTTTTTCTCTGCTTTTGGTTTGTAATGTGGGCAAACAGCGGAAGAGACCCGTGTATTGCATACATGTCTATGCCTTGCCTTCTTGTTTTGGTTTGAAACTTCAGCAGCATTGGTTTGAGGCTGGCTTGTTTCGGTCTTTCCTTTCACTTGTGTGGCCTCAGAGGTGGGCGTCTCTGCCTGCAACAGAGGATCCGTATCAGGCGTGCTGGTGCTTGTGGGTGCCTGGTCTTCGGAGTGGGTTTTAGGGGAGGCCTGGGACGCTGGAACACTCTTTGTGGCAGGTTTTTGGGTGACATTAGATGCCTGGGGGGTTGTGGGTTTGTAATGTATGTTGGGGATGCCAGGATGGTGCACTACATTCTTTGATATCTGTCTCCATCTTGTCATGCTACGGGTTCCAAGGGCGGGACCAAACGGCAGCCTCCTATAGCGGTCCTGTTCATGGTAGCAACAACCGGCTGCCCGTCCCTTTGTCTTTTCAGTTGCCAATCGTTTGACTGAATTGTGGCAGTGGCTAAGACCAGTTGTTTCTCTTTTCAGAACTCTTTCAGAAGGTTCTTTTGGTAATTCGCTCCTGCCCTCCTCTTTGGTATTCTCTCCTGGTGTGTCTCTCTTCCTCTTCCATTTTCTTTCCCCCACTGCATTGGCTGAGAGCACAACAGAGTTTTGGTCTTTCATCGGGGCCACTGAAAAACAGTACTTCAGAATCATCAATTTGTTGTTTCATAATACCTATCACGATACCAAAACATTAGCTTGTATCCCTATAACATGATAAATAAGTTGCTAATGCATGTCTTTAGATATTCACAAAACCAAAAATATGTTAGCATTAGTTTCCTATAACACTTTTAGGGGGATGCACGGCCAAATAAACTACCAAGCATAAAGAATTAGAACCATTTGTAACAACAACAAACAAAAAAGATATTCATGAGGGGAAGAAAGGAGAGAGGATAAAGAGAGTCAAAACACAGCGGGTATAATATTGCATGGAAAAAGGTAGAAGAGAGCTACAGAAAGATTCATGTGTAAAGGGGTAGGGCTCTAGTCTTGCCTTCACATAGCTGGCCTGCGGCGATACTACCCTGGTCCTCCATGTCTCAGCCAATGAATTCGGTTGATGCACATACTCGTAAGCCCTCTACAAATACTGCTGAATTTTGATGTCATAATGTAGGTAAAGATGTCATAAACTCAACGTTCTGAAGGTAGCTATCTTCACGGAAAACAGTATGATGGAATTTATTTTAGAAAAATTATACTGTTAGGTCAGTGGGGAACATTCAAGACCGAGGGGAAGACATGGTGGAGGACAATGGTCTATAATCACACTTTGCCCACAGTTAAAACTTTCATTCTTATACTTTTATAACCATTTCAAAGAAAAATGGTTGACTTCAAAGTTGACTTCTGTTCCAATGTTAAGACTTTTCATTGTGGAGCAAATGGTTCTTCTCATCTGGTTCTAGAATGGAACTTTATTGTGTCATAGCACTTGTGAAAACCCTGGCAGAGCGAAGTTGAATGTATCCATATTCAGACAGGGAGAAATCAAACTACACTTACCTTTTAAAAAATCAATAAAAGTTTTTTGATAAAAGTGCAGAGAGCTATTTGAATTTCTGATAAGAGTACACAAAACAGGAATCATAGCAATACAGATAACTGTCTATTGTTGCATTTATTTTTATAATAATCTTAATCGCATATCATAGATTGGATACCCCTGTATAAATAAATAAATGAATAATAATACTAATATGCATCATATTGAATACACATTTTCAATTGATTACATTAACAAAACAATGCTCTTATCAAATTACTGAATTTTTAATGCTTGCGTTGTCCAGAACTGTTATACTACCCGATAAGGAAATATAGTAAAGCAATTAATTCCCTGTGTGGTCCGACCTTTAAGGCCTATATCAACGGTGCACATTTAACAGAATTCCATTTAAACTTCTCCACGCAAGCTCATTGAAGTTCATAACTTCAATCTTAAAAGTTTTTAGTTTTTTTTTGCCGCAAAAGTAAAATGATTAGCTTTACATTTTTTTAAGCTTTTCTGTTAGTCTAAGTTTAAGCCGATTTAGACATTATTTTAAAATTGCTGACTTGTTGTAACCTAGGTGAAGTAAATTACTTTGACTTAGTAATTCATCTTTTGGGTTTTGTAATGCTAGACACCTAATCTAAGTATTTTTAGAAGATGGACCTCTCAACAATAGAAGTGCCAATTTCTCATACGACTCTGTCCTACTAAAGGACAGGTTGCTATATACTTGGTCTACAGCAGACTCTTAAGAGCGCAGAAGTATGAGCTGTTATATTTAACAGCAGGCCTGTTCCACAAAGATGTTTAGCATTGCGTCCAAAAGTACTCTGATATCAAAGCAACAACGTATCTCTAAATCTACAATGTAACACATTAACTTGGTCTTTGAGAGAACGGCTGTTCAAACTCCCCCAAAGAGTAATTGGCCTTAGGGGAGCTGCCAAATCATTCCACTTATGGGTAGACTTTGAGCCAGTACGCCACTCATTCCTAATCCTTAAAAGAATTCTAACAACCAACCATCTTATTTTCAAGAGGGAAAGCTAGGTCTGTGAGATGGTATTTTAACTTTTCTACAAGTACCTTTGCTTAGTGTGTATGGATGTGTGTGCATGTGCAAGAAAGAGAGAGAGACAGAGAGAGAGAGAGAGAGAGAGAGAGAGAGAGAGAGAGAGAGAGAGAGAGAGAGAGAGAGAGAGAGAGAGAGAGCAGGACCGAGTGTGATTGTTAAAGAGGTGCAAGGATGGTGAAAGCCTTGGTGTTTGTGTGTCTCCTGCTGAGCATGGTGTTGCAGCTGAATGGGGTTAGAGCGGTAAAGGAGAGTGGGCCTGCAGCAGAGGACAAAGAACCTGTGGAGAAAGAGACCACCAAGACAGGAAGTGCTGGGGGTACTTGAGGACTGGATTGAGAGCCATTGAGTTCTAACTGGTCTAACTCATGACATGTGCCTGGTCCTACAGATGAGCGCCTAGGAGGAGTTGGTAGGCATTCTGTTCTTCTGGCCCTTCGACCGGATTGCCACTGAGTTCCTGGGAGAGGACACAAGTGTGGCTGAAATTCTAGCAGGCTCAGCTATCTGGTTGATGAGGTATAGAGCAAGCACGATACATCAAATTTTGTACGAATATGTACAGACCTTACCAGTTTATTTCAGACATACAAAATAAACAGTTACACAAACAATTTATTGATTTTGTTTTTGTGCAGGTATGACTTTACCACAGAGTTCCCACGTCCCCTCATGCCCAACATGGTGCTGGTGGGAGGGATCAACTGCAACATAAGGAACCCTTTACCTCAGGTAAATCCTAGTCTCTGTGTGTGTGTGTGTGTGTGTGTGTGTGTGTGTGTGTGTGTGTGTGTCTCTGTGTGTGTCTGTGTCTGTGTGAGTGTGTCTGTGTCTGTGTGAGTGTGAGAGAGTGATCCAGAGATAATATAGTATTGCCAGTGTTTTTTTTTCTGGTGTTACTTACAATTTGGCATCATGACCGGATGTACAATCTCACCCTTGGCATTTACAAAGGCCTTGGAAGTGATGATCAGAGCAGATTGGCAAAAGCAAACCTTGAACATACAGAAATAGTAGGTCAAGTGCAGCATGGACGAAGAGGATTTGGACTTTGCACAAGTAAACGACGATGTACTGCCAAGACCTCAAATTGTTTGTCAGTGGGTAGGTGAGGATCCAACATGCCCCATCTGCATGGTTACAGCTAATCTCAGACACACACTGTCTGGATGCAAGTCTAGTTTCATTGTGTTCACTGAAATGCTGCTTCAGGGACTGAACGAAGTTGTCAGCGACACTAGGTGAGGGTTTAGATCTAACTTAAGAAGCGATGGGGTGAGTCTGATTCATGTGTGCTTGTGGATTTCATGAGGTCAGAGTCTCCTCACTGACCCTGACTTGACAAGGTAAATTTGAAGCCGTAAAAAATGCTTGCGTTGAAGCAGTAAAGAATCGCCCTGGTTAAATTTTTTCACATTTGACAGCCATCCTTTCCCCCCATCATCACTTGAATTAGAAAAAAATAAGTAAAAGTCTGCCCAGCAAAAAACGTTAACACACAATAAATTGAGACAAAAATATGCCCCCCTCTCTTAAACTGTATGTGTATTGTCTGTAGGTATAAAGACAACGTGGTGAAGCTCTCTGCCCTGCATAAGGACCGTTCAATCGACCCTCTGGACCTCTCCGTGTTTTGGACGGAATTTGTAATGCGGCATAAAGGAGCGGTACATCTTAGAGTCGCCGCCCACGACCTCAAGTGGTTCCAGTACCACAGCCTGGATGTGATAATCTTACTGGTCACTGTGATTCTGTTTGTTGTCATAGTGACAGTGAAATGCATGAAGCTGTGTCTCAGGAGAATCAAAAGTAAGAGCAAAAAGGATTGACCTGTGGACACGGCAAGGGCTGTTAGCGATGGATGCCGTAACAAATAATGATTGCAGCAAAATCTGACCATTCAAGATTTGCATATCCAATCTAAAAATAAAGAAATTAACAATAGGTGTCTAATAGAAGGGTTTATGTATTAATTTACATCAACGAGAATAGGACATCATTACCATCTGATTAAATAACATTTGCTTCGCATAACCTGAACTATTTTTAGCTGCCAGTCAGAGTAAAATGATTTGCCTAAAGTCATCTTTTGAGATTTTGTTTTAAGGACAGACTGACATTTTCAGTAGGTTCATGTAGATAAAACTGTTTGATGAGTGAACCAAACTTTCGTTTATAGGTGCAATTCATTCTTAAACCTGAAATGCAGTAATGTGCCAGAGTATGCCTAGCCTGCTAAAAACCCAAAGAGGAGGAGGAAGAAGAAGATCTTGTTTTGATTTGGAGCGAGTGGTCAACCACACGTTAAGAAGTCTCTGGGGATTCCAGTGTTACACCGATATCTCTGACCATCGAAATGTGTGACTGCAGAGGTCACTGTTGCACATTTTTTGCAAGCATGTTGTCGAGAACGTATGGTCACATATTCTGATGGCTGCTCGTAATCGAAGTAGATATGGGTAGTGGAGATAAAAACAGTAATTTAAGGCTATTCCCACGTGTCTGCATAAGTCGGAGCTCCACTTGGGCCACCCCGGTCAAAATAAATCTGGACACCGCGCTGTGTAGGAAGGCTGATTAGTGCTTAAGTACGCCCGTCATAAGTTAAATATTAACTTTTGCATGACACATTTGAGCTGAGTTTTACAAAAGTCCCTAAAGCAGGGTTTAAAACAATTCAAATCTCTGGACAACAATCAAAGTGTACCTTACACAGTAACTTCGACTTAGATTAAAGGGATATACTAACTCCCACTAAATGTTAATGAGGTTGGAGAAACTGGCAACTCTTGCCCTCAATGTTAATGCATCAAGTTTTTGACAGCCCTGAAGTGTTTAAACTAGATTTGTATTCCCAGAAGAGAAAGCAGGGAAGGAGGAAATACATGGAATCCATTAAACTGGAGAGCGGACTGAGAATGCGCTAATGGAGGAAGAGAGATAGGACGTGCTTATGATATAGAGAGACGGTGAGGGTGGGATCATTGAAGAGTAGAGAAGCTTAGAGGTGGAGACAAACATTTTTTTGCCCTTGATATGGGTGAACATTAAGCTAGCAAGCACACCCACTCACTGCTAACCCATAAAATAACTCTATCTGGAAAACCAAGGGATATTTTCAAAAGAGAAAGAAAAATCTGTATGCTGGTACTGTAACTTTTTTATGAAAATATTTGTTTTGCTTACTGTGTGTGCATGTTTGAGTACGAGAGAGAGAGAGAGACAGAGAGAGCAGGGCAGTGTGGTTGTTAAAGTGGGAAGAGGCAAAGAGAGGGAGACATGGTGAAAGCCGTGGTGTTTGTGTGTCTCCTGCTGAGCATGGTGTTGCTGCTGAATGGGGTTAGAGCGGTAAAGGAGAGTGGGCCTGCAGCAGAGAACAAAGAACCTGTGGAGAAAGAGACTACCAAGACAGGAACTACTGGGAGTGTTGATCCTGATGTAAACAGTCCCAGTGGTGTCACTGGTCCTGCTGGTTTCCGTGGTCGTCTGCTGGTGGTACCGATGGATGGAAGTCATTGGTTTGCCGTAAAGGCTGTTGCCCAAGAGATGGGTCGCCGTGGACATCAGGTCACTGTGGTGATGCCAGAGTTCAGCATGCGGATAGGGCCTGGCAAGCACTACAACAGTGTAACGTATCCAGTACCCTATGGACAGGAAATGATTGATCTTATGATGGACAAAACACAAGACAGTCTACGGCCATGTACGAAACCTTTCTTTGAGAAGATAAGTTCAAAAATAGAAGATTTCAAAAATGCAAGTGCCTTCATTATTGGCATGGCTGAAAGCCTGCTGTTTAATACTAGCCTCGTTTCACACTTATCAGAGCAGGTGAGTCTGTGGGAGTTTTTATCCATGAAATCCATGATAAGCCAGTTATTACTGGACAGTTCAATGGCGATTGTCAATTTCTCTTTTGGAAATTCTTTCCCTCTTTGTTTTCGCAGCATTTTGATGCCATGTTGACAGACCCATTTATTCCAACAGGGTCTATATTAGCCCGCAAGTTAGGTGAGTATTTCTGTGTTTGTGAGGGTACTTCATTATGTTTGTACCTTTGTGCTCATAGTTGTCTTGTTTCTTTAAAGGTATTCCAACCGTGAATCTACTAAGAGGGATCCCCTTTAGCATTGACCATAGAGCTACTGCCTGTCCTTCCCCTCCATCCTATGTGCCTCGAATCTTCACACTATACCCTGATAAAATGAACTTCAAGCAAAGAGTAGTCAACACGTTGGTAAGGGGGACACATGAGAGAAAACAGCACCGCTCAGACAAACAAAAGCAAATCCTTAATCCTCCTTGGATTAACCCTAACCCTAACCCTAACATCCTATTGGATGAATACTTTTTCACACAATCTTGTAACTAATTGCATGTGCCTGGTGTGACAGATTAGCTTCATGGAGGTGTTGGTGAGCAGAATATTCTTCTGGCCCTTCGACCGGGTTGCCAGTCAGTTCCTGGGAGAGGATGCGAGTGTGGCTGATATTCTAGCAGACTCGGCTATCTGGTTGTTGAGGTATAAAGGAAGCACACTACTTCAAATATTGTGTGAATATATATACAAATACAAAACCAATTTAGGCTATACATACAAAACAAACACTTGCACTTAAACAGTTAACAGTTTCTTTGTACAGGTATGACTTTACCACAGAGTTTGCACGTCCTCTCATGCCCAACATGGTGCTGGTGGGGGGGATCAACTGCAACATAAGGAACCCTTTACCTCAGGTAAATCCTAGTCTGTGTGTGTTTGTGTGAAAGTGTCCCAGAGAAAATATATGGTATTGCTAGTTTTTCCTGGTATTCCTTACAATTTCCATTGTAATCTAAACAAAAAAATCCTGATGAGATCGATACATATTTTTTTCGGTGACAACTTTGCTTGGAACTTAGCTTAGTGGAGCTGTGCATTTACCGCTTTATTTGGTAATTTATTACGCTTGAGCCACCTCTCACCCAGAGGGCGTGTCTTTGTGTGCACAGGACTTAGAAGCCTGGGTGTCCACAGGACAACATGGCTTCATTGTGTTCACTCTGGGATCCTTGGTGTCATCTATGCCCGAGGGACTGACTGCCATCTTCCTAGAGGCCTTTAGACAGATTCCTCAGAAGGTTGGAACACAATACAAATGTGACACATCAGGATAAAATGTATGCCTAAAGCAAAACTCGGCCTATGTTCTTTTCTTGGGGGTAATCAGGTGTTGTGGCGACACAGTGGACCATATCCAGACAACATCCCAGAGAATGTGAAAATGATGAAATGGCTTCCACAAAATGACCTACTAGGTGATTGCCCAACTAAATTTGAATATTAATATCTTTAGTTGATTCTTTGAGCTGTCAGTCCTGATCTGGGCAGTGACATTTTTTGCAGGTTTAATGAATTGACCTTCATTGATCTGGAAATTACTTTTTAATCATGTAGTATTGCTACATTGATATGATCCTAAACACACCAAGTTTGATGACTCTGCCATATGCATGTGTTAGCGCACCACAGAGTGCGGGCCTTCATCACCCATGGCGGGACACATGGTCTCTATGAGGGGTTGTGTCATGCTGTTCCCATGTTGATGGTGCCTGTGACTCATGAACAGCCAGACAATGCACATCGATTGGCCAGCAGAGGAGTGGGCGTGGTCCTGGATATCCAAACCGTTACAGCTGAAATGCTGCTTCAGGGACTGAACGATGTTGTCAACGACACTAGGTGAGGGTTTAGATCTAACTTAAGAAGCGATGGGGTGAGTCTGATTCATGTGTGCTTGTGGATTTCATGAGGTCAGGGTCTCCTTACTCCCCTGTCTTGACAAGATGAACTTCAGTTGAAAAAAAAATATTGCGTGGAAGCTATAAAGAATCGCCCTGGTTAAAATTGTTCCCATTTGACAGAGATCGTCTTTCCCCACCCTCAGTTGAATTTGATACAAATACACAAAAGGCTGCCCAGCAAAAAACGTTAACGCAATCAATTGAGACAAAAATATGTCCACCTCTCTTAAACTGTATGTGTTTTGTCTGTAGGTATAAAGACAACGTGGTGAAGCTCTCTGCCCTGCATAAGGACCGTCCAATCGACCCTCTGGACCTCTCTGTGTTTTGGACGGAATTTGTAATGCGGCATAAAGGGGCGGGACATCTTAGAGTCGCCGCCCACGACCTCAAGTGGTTCCAGTACCACAGCCTGGATATGATAATCTTACTGGTCGCTGTGATTCTGTTTGTTGTCATAGTGACGGTGAAATGCATGAAGCTATGTGTAAGGAGGATTAAAAGTACTAAGAGCAAAAAGGATTGACCTCTGGACAGGGAAAGGCTTATGCTTATATTATAATTCCATAACAAATAATTATACCAACAGATGGCATATTCTTGAATATAAAATAAAGGTTTATTCAGAACACACACCTTAAGTTTGATCATTTATTTTAATAAAGTGTATTTTGTAGATATGGCTCTGTGCCTTTTGAGAGCCACATGCTAATGTTATTTGTAATAACATAAATAACATGCAAAACAGGAGAAAAGTAGAGTCAAGAGCAGGACATCCAAGACATGTCGTCTACAAATTCAATATGAGCATAGGCATACGTCCATGACGGGCTCAGTAAATAAGTCAATAATTACCATGAGACACGTAAAACACAATTTCAAAGCCTTCATTGTTGTTACGTACTTGATATCTGAATCAGGGTGATGTCTGTGAAAGTGGCCGCAAACAAATTATCATTACATTTGATAGCGTCTAATTAGCATGTATGCAAAACTGTTGTGAGTATTCTGGTCTAAAATCAAATATATCAGCCTCATTTCATTTTTTTTTTTGGACCAGCTATGGGACTGGGCATTTAGCTGAAGTGCAGGCTGTACAGTACTGTGCAAAAGTTTTAGGCAGGTGTGTAAAGTAAGAATGCTTTCAAAAATCGAAGTGTTAATAGTTTGTTTTTAAAAATGTACTAAGTGCAAAGTGAATGAACAAATAAACAATCTAAATCAAATCCATATTTGCTGTGACCACTCTTTGGACATTTTTTGCCATCATTCTTTCATACCTGTCTAAAACTTTTGCACAGTACTGTATATATATATATATATATATATATATATATATATATATATATATATATATATATATATATATATATATATATATATATATATATATATATATATATATATATATATATATATATATATATATATATATATATATATATATATATATATAATAAAATGTATCTATGAGTTCACAGGACCTAGAATCCTGGGTGGGAGAGCATGGTTTTGTTGTGTTCACTCTGGGATCTATGGTCTCCTCACTGCCAGAAGAACTGACTGTCATCTTCCTAGAAGCCTTTAGACAGATTCCTCAGACGGTAAAAACACCCAACGAATATGACTGATCAGTATTCTTAATGGCGCTCAAGCAAAAATGTATAGAGGTTGTGTATTTGGTGTTGTCATGACGTAGGTTTTGTGGCGGTACACGGGGCCAGTTCCAGACAACATCCCGAAGAACGTGAAGATTATGAAATGGCTTCCACAAAATGACCTACTAGGTGTGTGGCATCAAACAGTGTAGTCACATCTTCTGTGTTTTTCCAAAGGTATCTTCTCTGAACTGGGGTGTTTGTGTGTGCGTATCTCTGTCTGTTAGCACACCATGGAGTGCAGGCCTTCATCACCCATGGCTGTACACATGGTCTCTACGAGAGGTTGTGTCATGTTGTTCCCATGTTGATGCTGCCCTGAATGCTGACCAGCCTGACAGTGATCAGCTATTGGCCAGCAGAGGAGTGGGTGTGGCCTTGGATATCCACACCATTGCAGTTGAGAGTCTGCTTCAGGGACCGAACATTGTGGTCAGTGATACTAGGTGAGAGGTCTGGTGAACTTAAAGAAGCAGTAGCCTATTTTACACCCTGGGAACGCACTTTGATCCTGGGCCCAGGCCAAATAGTAATACCGAGTTGGTAGTGGAGTTAGTTAATTTAACAACATGTCTCTGTTGTAAAAGTATTTTCTGTGAGAACAAGATTTGAGATGAAAACATTACCTACGTTTTAAGTGACTTAACCAGTAGGATTAGTTATAAGTTACTTATTAGTCTCGCTCGGTTCTGCAGAAAGATTACGCTAGGTGAGGCAAGTCTTTTCAATGGGCGATGTTGGATTCACCAAGACTAGTTGAATCCATCTCCAATTTGACCTGGTGCATGTCAAAATTGTTGCACCCCTAAACGTAACTAATCAGTTACATTGGCTGCGCTCATGTGCCTTTGTCTTTTTCGTCATTCTTACTTGCATGGGATCAAAGTGTATGGCTGTCTTAACACTGTAGGCATAAAGACAGCGTAGTAAAGCTCTCTGCGCTGCATAAGGACCGCCCAATTGACCCTCTGGATTTTGGACTTCTTAGAGTCGCCGCCCACGACCTCAACTGGTTCCAGTACGACAGCCTGGATGTGATAGTCTTACTGGGCACTGTGATTCTGTTTGTTTTCATAGTGACAGTGAAACGCATGAACTTGTGTCTGAGGAGGCTTAAAAGTATTAAAAGCAACAGGGATTGAACTGTTGACAGGAAAAGGTATGTTTCTATTATAATTCCTAGTTTAACAAATAATTATACCTAAGATGGTATATTCTTGAATATAAAATAAAAGTGAATTCAGAACACACCTTAAGCTTGATCATTTATTTCAATAAAGTGTAGACTATTTTGGAGATATGGCTCTGTGCCTTTTGAGAGCCACACGCCAATGTTATTCGTAATTGTAGCTCTTTTCACAACGCACAGGTCGTTCTTTGGGAACGGGCGTTTATTTCTTGGGCATACTTCCTTTAATGTGTCAACGTCTTAGTCAAGCCGTGAGAACTATATAGTAGACATAGTTGGGAAGACATCAGCAATTGTACAGTGCCTAGCACAAATGAAAATACAGAATGTCGTGTAGCACTAACATGAAACAAAGTATTATGAAGTATAACAAATAACAAATTCCTAATTGGCCGCTTATTATGAAAGGAGGTTCTTATCCTGATTCACTTAAAGTTTCTTTAACTGTCCAATTATAATTATAACCTTAAATAAAGACATAGTAGAGCATTCCTTGTTAGACATCTGCGCACGTTGGATTTTATACAGTACATCAACCAATTCCGTAGTAGTAATAATACAAAGATAACATCGGTTCTGTCAGGGAAACATGACAATTAACATTGGACCAATACATTAGTGGTTACAATCCTATTATGTGTTAACCTTTCCCCTTTTATACATAACTATATTTATGCATATATGAAATTAAAACATGAACTTATTTAATAAATTATGCAGTAGCACTTACAGTAATAACATAAATTACATTTAGCAAAACAGGAGAAAAGTCGAGTAGATCTGAATCAGGGTGATGGCTGTGAAGGTGACCGCAAACAAATTATCATTACATTTGATAGCGTCTAATTAGCATGTATAAAAAACATTTGTGAGTATTCTGGTCTTAAAATATAACAGTCTAATTCGAATTTTATTGGAGCAGCTATGGGACTGGGCAAATAGCCTATGTTTTAGCTGAAGTGCAGGCCTAGCGCATGAATCAGTGTGTCCTAAATTAATTGAAGTAAGCTCCGTTTTTATGATAAAAACGCAGGGTGTAAAAAACAAACACTGACTATATGTCAATAGGACAAGCTGCCAACTCTGTGCCATAGGAGGACATTGAACTCACACTCACACTCAGTGGCAATCCATAATACTTGTAAATACCTCAGGACAGGTTAAACTAGATTTCTATTCACAGGAAACAAGGCAGAGGAAGAATACCCATACGGGGTCCGTTAAACCAGGAAGAGGAATGAGAATCTGCCTGTTCACTTCACAGGTCCGGTCTGAGCTCAAAGAAAAAAACTATACAGAGAGAGAGATTTAGAGAGAGTTATTTTATGCTATAGAGAGACGGCGAGGGTGTGTTTGTTTAAGAGTGAGTGTACAAAGAGAGGGAGACATGGTGAAAGCCGTGGTGTTTGTGTGTCTCCTGCTGAGCATGGTGTTGCAGCTGAATGGGGTTAGAGCGGTGAAGGAGAGCGGGCCTGCAGCAGAGGACAAAAAACCTGTGGAGAAAGAGACTACCAAGACAGGAAGTACTGGGAGTGTTGTTCCTGACGTAAACAGTCCTAGTGGTGTCACTGTTCCTGCTGGTTTCCGTGGCCGTCTGCTGGTGGTACCGATGGATGGAAGTCATTGGTTTTCCGTAAAGGCTGTTGCCCAGGAGATGGGTCGCCGTGGACATCAGGTCACTGTGGTGATGCCAGAGTTCAGCATGCGGTTGGGACCTGACAAGCACTACAGCAGTGTGACATATCCAGTGCCTTATGGACAGGAAGAGGTTAATACACTGCTGGAAAGATCGAGGGAGAACTTGCGTCCGTCTAGTTTATCATTTTTAAGTAAAATCAGTGCAAAAATGGAAGAAGTGAATCGAATAAGGGCTTTTATTCTCACCACGGCTGAGGCTCTTCTGTTTAACACTAGCCTCATCTCACATTTATCAGAGCAGGTGAGTGTTTGTGTATTATATATATTCATAGGCTACAATAGACCTAATTATTGCAGGAGAATTCCACCAGGAACTGTCTCATTAGATCAATCTTTTCTTTATCTCTTTCTCTTTGCAGAATTATGATGCTGTGTTGACAGACCCCATGATTCCAACAGGGTCTTTGATAGCCCGCAAGCTAGGTGAGTGTCAATGTTTGTGTGACCACCTTGGTACTTCTGCATGAGTTCATGGGTCACTCTTAAAAAAAACGTGTTTTAGGAATTCCATCTATAAATGTGCTAAGAGGGATCCCATGTGGCATGGACCTGAAGGCCGCTGCCTGTCCGTCCCCACCATCCTACGTGCCCCGATTCTTTACACAGTACACCGATAAAATGACCTACAGAGAGAGAGTGATCAACACGTTGGTAAGCACTCATGTCCATACACGAACACGGCATTTAGGGAGACAGAGGAAAAGGTAGGTAAAGTGTGTGTGTGGGTGGGTGGGTATTAACACCGCTACTAGAATAGGTTAAATCAGCTAATTTTATGGACCAGATGATCAGAAGTTAAAAAATTGTTGTTAAGAGCGATGGCAGTTTTTTGCACCACAAGAATGAAATCACATGGAAGCCTGAGCTAAATTTCAAAGGCAAGAGAGTGACTGTTTTAATTGCTTTACTGGTGTGTTTCTCTATTGCTTTTTTGGGTTAAATTCTCTTGAGAAAAAAATAAAAATAAACATCAATAGCTAACATCACGAATAAAAAATATAAACGATTCCCAAAATGGCAATCCCTTTTACTTTTGTATTCATAATCCTCCTGGTCCCACAAATCTCCAGCTATCACTTATTTTGTTCCCTTTGCACTTCTAATATTTATTTAATGTGGGTCACTATTACTATTTTTATCGTGTTGGTAGAATTTGATATTTTATTCTGAAATTTGGCTTTTATTTTGAACTAAGGTTGGCCTGTTAATATCATTATTATTTGGTGTTTGTATGATTTGATGATTTGGCTATAGGACTTTTACTCTGAAATTGAAATTGGGGCTTTTATTTAGACACTAAAACGTATTTAAAACCTCTTAAAAGTAGTACCCATGTTATTTAAACTTAATACACACACACACACACACACACACACACACACACACACACAAAACAGATCAATTCAATACCCAAATTCTTAATACCCCTATCTAAAACACTTCAGTTATAAATCATCAATCAAGTATCAAGAAACACATACAAATATTAACAGCATGAGTATATATGTATTAATAATATATATATATACAAACATGTATGTCTAGTCCATGGTTGCTAGCATGGGTAGCTAGCTAGCATAGGTGACTTGTAGCGGCGGGAAAACTTTCTGAGGTGATTTGTCACACACACAGATTAAAAAAATCTATAGACTGATTATAAACCGTTTAGAACTGCTTGCGGTCTTTTTTCCTTCTTTTTTTTTTAAACAAGATCATTCAACTCACTCACTTAAAATCATTATCACTATTCGATATCTCGTCTACGTTCACTCATAATAACTCAATTCAGAGAACCGTTTGCTCGTCCACCTCCACCTTTGCCCGTTGCAGAAGAGAGCGAGAATGCTGATTTTGCCAGAGTAAAAAGATAAACAACGCTGGTCCTACATTCTGATTGGCTTACTTGGCCAAGTCATAAAAAGTACAGAAATGATCACTGGCCCCTCCTTAGATTCACTGGTAATCCCACAAATCACACTCTGTTCAAAGCTGCTTTGTAACTGGGAAACCCAGTTTACAACGCAAAGGTCACAGAATAATCAAAACTACAGTAATACAATTTAAATAGCTACATTCACTGTAGGCCTACAATGGAATAACTAGTCTGACAGCAGTTACTGAAAGAAAATATTGCATTACATTGGCAACACTTTATAATAAAAATCTTTCGATGCTTATTACTACATCTAGGCCTAAATAGATAGAGCCACAGTTTGGGGCCAATTTAAGAACCAACAACAGAGCCGAATCTACTAAAGGATTTATCAATTCATATATTTACTTTTTACTGCTGGGGTTGCTTTAGATTGCAATATTAGCCATATATTGCAATCATATATTTTCCAATCGTAAATCTATTTCATTTATCCCTATTTGGATGAGAAACTATTATTTATTTGTTGCTGATAAATTACAAATTATAATTTTTTCTTCCAGTGTCTGTTTAACGAATAACTTTGTGCCATGTAACCGTGGGTTACACATGCTATTGTCGTCAGAATTCACAAGATTCAATACTTAACTTTCAATAATTAAGAAGAATGTAACTAGAGTCGAGCGTTGAGAGTTTGAGAGAGTAGACTTTATTAGCATTCTACTAAAGCCGAGTGGGTTCTGCCAGGTCAACTGATCTGTGATCATATGGTATCATACTTTATACCCCAGAATGAAGCCCCAGGCCTTGCCCATACATTAGACCACTCATAAGTAAGCAGCCCATCCCACAAACATTTGGGGCCAATTACAAGTGACCAACACTGATTTTTACATCCCCCATTTCACTTCTATGGCAGGAGGCTTACACATACAGTTGAAAGATACCCCAGGCCTGCTTCAACACATCTTGTATTTCCCCAAAACAACTACACTCATGTCTACTACACGCTAGTCTGACATTCTGCCTGCAACCTTTTGTTGCTGACCACAGGAAGTATCAAGATAAGACCATCTGGTCAAACCATGGCTCCTGCACTGTAAGACACAGCTGGATGTATCTTCAACGTAGCGCACAGTCAAAGTTTAACAGGAAAGATTAAGAAAAATACCTATTTAGACATTTATCTCTCGCAATGATACTAAAATAAAAGTTAGGCCTAATTATACCATACTATCGATTCTTTTTATGAAATGTAACAGTTCTGACAGGCTCTCTGTATTAACACGCACGTACACGACACACCAACGTCAAAAGCAAAGTCAAATTCTTTCTGTTAAAACTAAAATCCTGTAGGTCATAGTTGATGCGGCTCGTTTTACACGAGCTAGTAACTAGTCGGTGTCTGGCGGAGCCTATAGGTGAGCCTGCTTGAGCCGTTGCTGTGCAGATTACTCTACTGGCGCTTCGACGACATTGCCAGTCAGTTTCTGGGAGAGGATGTGGGCGTGGCTGAAGTATTGGCAGACTCTGCTATCTGGCTGCTGAGGTATCAATTAATCCTACCACTTCACACATGCTTAACGATTTAATACATCATCATACGCATATGTCCAAAATACTTGCACAAACTGTACCCCCGTTATGGTATTCATGAAGGTATGACTTCACACTGGAGTTCCCACGTCCTCTCATGCCCAACATGGTGCTGGTGGGAGGGATCAACTGCAACATAAGGCACCCTTTACCTGAGGTAAATCCTAGTCTCTCTCTCTCTCTGTGTGTGTGTGTGTGTGTGTGTGTGTGTGTGTGTGTGTGTGTGTGTGTGTGTGTGTGTGTGTGTGTGACAGAGAAAAAAAAGAGTATCTTGACAGTGTTCTCTCTAGGGTTTCCTTTAACTCCTTGTCTCTAGATATATTTTTTTAATAAAATGTCTCTATGAGTTCACAGGACCTAGAATCCTGGGTGGGAGAGCATGGTTTTGTTGTGTTCACTCTGGGATCTATGGTCTCCTCACTGCCAGAAGAACTGACTGTCATCTTCCTAGAAGCCTTTAGACAGATTCCTCAGAAGGTAAAAACACCCAACGAATATGACTGATCAGTATTCTTAATGGCGCTCAAGCAAAAATGTGTAGAGGTTGTGTATTTGGTGTTGTCATGACGTAGGTTTTGTGGCGGTACACGGGGCCAGTTCCAGACAACATCCCGAAGAACGTGAAGATGATGAAATGGCTTCCACAAAATGACCTACTAGGTGTGTGGCCTCAAACATTGTGGTCACATCTTCTGTGTTTTTCCAAAGGTATGTGCTCTGAACTGGGGTGTGCGTTTGTGTGTGCGTGTGTATTTGTGTGTTTGTTAGCACACCATGGGGTGCGGGCCTTCATCACCCATGGCGGTACACATGGTCTCTACGAGGGAGTGTGTCATGCTGTTCCCATGTTGATGTTACCCCTGAATGGTGACCAGCCTGACAATGCTCAGCGATTGGCCAGCAGAGGAGTGGGCGTGGTCCTGGATATCCACACCATTACAGTTGAAAGTCTACTTCAGGGACTGAACATTGTGATCAGCGACACTAGGTAAGAGGTCTGGTGAACTTAAATGTTAATGAATTAACGTTGGATTCACCAAAACTAGTCTAATCCCTCTCCAATTTGACCTGGGGCATGTTGTTGCATGCCCCCAGATACATTGGCTGTGCAAATATAATAGCAAATGATTTTCATCATCCTTACTTGCATGGGATCAAAGTCAATGGCTGTCTGCTCACTGTAGGTACAAAGACAACGCAATAAAGCTCTCTGGCCTGCATAAGGACCGGCCAATCGACCCTCTGGACCTCTCTGTGTTTTGGACAGAATTTATCATGCGGCACAAAGGGGCGGGACATCTTAGAGTTGCCGCCCACGACCTCAACTGGTTCCAGTACCACAGCCTGGATGTGATAGTCTTACTGGGCACTGTGATTCTGTTTGTTGTCATAGTGACAGTGAAATGCATGAAGGTGTGTCTGAGGAGGATTAAAAGTACTAAGAGCAAAAAAGAATGACCTTTGAAAAATGTCAAAAAAACACGAGTAGAATGAATGAAACTGTAACAATGACACCAACAGTAGGGATATTAATAACTTTTTAATAAAACCTCTTTTAATAAATGGCCATGGCTAAATGTGCTTGTATGGGGACTATCCACATGAAAAGGAATAGTTGCAAGAGGAATAAGTGATCAACATAGGCGTTGTAGTTTGAGCTATGTTAATGCTAATCACCTTATAGTTGAGTATATTAGCGTTTGTAATTTTATGCCATAGCATGAAACGTATTGGCATAACATTGAAAGACTTCTTAGTAGTAGAGGTTAACCTCACCTGGTCTGGACATGTTCTGTCACATTGTGCACATATTCTAATGTCAGGACAACAATACAAATTAAATGTACAAAGTTAAACAGTAACTTAGACTTTGATTGAAGGGCTATACCTACTCCCATTTAAAGTAAACAGCATTCGAGCAACTTCCCCCGGCAGTTTTTGATATGGGAGGACTTTGAATACACACAAACCCAATCACTGCAAATCTGACTTTCAGCTAATGTTTCAACAAAAGAGTTGAAAGCTGTCAGAGAAAGCTGGCAACCAGTTAACAGGTGGACTAGAAACTGAACTGGAAAGTGGAACCCAACTCTGCCAACTTGGACAACTACTTCTATACACAAGTCAGTTCTGCACTAAGTTTGTGTTTGTGTGTGTGTGTGTGTGTGTGTGTGTGTGTGTGTGTGTGTATGTATGTTAGAGAGAGAGAGAGAGAGAGAGAGAGAGAGGGAGAGACAGAGAGCAGGACCGAGTGTGATTGTTAAAGAGGTGCAAGCATGGTGAAAGCCGTGGTGTTTGTGTGTCTCCTGCTGAGCATGGTGTTGCAGCTGAATGGGGTTAGAGCGGTGAAGGAGAGTGGGCCTGCAGCAGAGGACAAAGAACCTGTGGTGAAAGAGACCACCAAGACAGGAAGTACTGGGAGTGTTGATCCTGATGTAAACAGTCCCAGTGGTGTCACTGGTCCTGCTGATTTCCGCGGCCGTCTGCTGGTCATACCAATGGACGGAAGTCATTGGTTCGATGTAAAGGCTGTTGCCCAGGAAATGGGTCGCCGTGGACATCAGGTAACTGTGGTGATACCAGAGTTGAGCATGCGAATGGGGCCCGGCAAGCACTACAAAACTGTGACATATCCAGTGCCCTATGGACAGGAAGAGATCAATGCTCTGATGGACCAATCAAAAGAGAACATTCGTCTGTCTCCGCAACCTTTCTTCCAGATGATAAGTGCAAAAATCGCAGTGGCCAAAAAATCGAATGACTTTTTCATAGCCACGGCCGAAAGTCTTTTGTTTAATACCAGCCTCATTTCACACTTATCAGAGCAGGTGAGTATATCAGTGTCTTTCGATGGAAGTGAGCAACAACAACAACAAAAAAGTATCATAGGCAATTCAATTTGCAGCTGCGCAAATATGTTAAGAAATAGTGCTCAATTTTCTTTCTCTCTTCCTCTTTGCAGCATTTTGACGCCGTGTTGACAGGCCCGTTTATTCCAACAGGCTCTGTATTAGCTCGCAAGTTAGGTGAGTGCTTCTGTTTCTGTGAGCTCTTCAGTGTGTTTCTGCGCATTTGTTACTCAAAACACCTTTTTTTGTAGGCGTTCCATCTGTGAATCTAATAAAAGGAATGCCTTTTGGCATTGAATACAGTTCTACTGGCTGCCCCTCCCCTCCATCCTATGTGCCTCGTGCCCTAACACTGTACATTGATAAAATGAACTTCAGGCAAAGAGTGTTTAACACATTGGTAAAGTTCACATGCACACACACACGCACGCACGCACGTACGCACGCGTACGCACGCACACACACACACACACACACACACACACACACACACACACACACCCACAAAGTCAAATCCGTTGCTTTAAAGGGATAGTTCAACATTTCGGGAAATAAGCCCCAACTTACCCCAGTCAGACCAGATGATTCATATACATTTTTTGTCTGTACGACCAGTATTGAGTTAGTTACGTAGTCGGCGTATAAGTAGCCTAGTGAAATAGTAGGCTGAGGTAACTGCTAGGATGCTACCAAAAGTGACAAACATTTCCCAAAATGTTAAACTATCCCTTTAAGACTGGAAAATTAATTCAACGTAAAAAAAAAAAAACTGCACGGGCATGATTCACAAAATGTTGTTACTTAAGGCGATGTTACTGAACCAACAGATGAGCCTGCTGGAGACAGTGATGAGCAAAGTGATATACTGGCAATTTAGCCAGGTTGCCAGTAAGTTCCTGGAGGAGGATGTGCGTGTGGCTGATGTTCTTGCAGACACGGCTATCTGGCTGCTGAGGTAACATTTAAAAAAATTGCTTAACCTTTTTACAAACGAGTCCTCAACTATTTACACATATACAAACAAAATAAACACGTGCACTTAAAGTGAACAGTTCAACATTTTGGGAAATAAGAAATGCCCCAACTTACCCCTAGTCAGACGAGATGATTAATATCAATTTTATGTCCATACGTTCAGTATTGAGTTACATTCGTGATCGTAGTAAATGTAGCCTAACGAAAGGGTAAGCTTGAGGTAACCGTTAGCATGGCTCTCAAAACTGTTATTTACATGGTATATCTTCTGTATTTCACACGTCGAAATGAAAATGTAAAAGTAAAACGTTACTATGGGTAAGGTAAGGCATATCTTATTTCCCAACATGCGGAACTATCACTTTAAACAATGTTTTTCTTACCCAAACAGGTATGACTTTACAACCGAGTTTCCACGCCCCTTAGTGCCTAATACTGTGCTGGTGGGTGGTATCAATTGCAACATAAGGAACCCTTTACCTGAGGTAATTCACTGTGTGTGTGAGACGGATTTGTTTGTTGTTGTTTTATTTACCTGACCAATAAAACATTTCTTCTTTTTGGCCAAAATATTTTAAATGGAGAACAATTTTAAAGGCTTCACTCTTTGTTTTTAGCCATGCATCTGACCTAGGTGCCAAAACATCTTTCTGTTTATGAATTTATTACAATAAAGCCACTAAACCAAGTTGTATGGGAGGACCTCTCACCCAGTGGATGTGTCGTTGTGTGCACAGGACTTAGAAGCCTGGGTGTCCACAGGACAACATGGCTTCATTGTGTTCACTCTGGGATCCTTGGTGTCATCTATGCCAGAGGAACTGACTGTCATCTTTCTAGAGGCCTTTAGACAGATTCCTCAGAAAGTAAGCACACTATATAAATATGAAAAATAGGAAAGGAAAAAATATTACCCTAAATCAATACCAATCAAAAAAATGTTTGGGGGGCGGGGTTTCAGGTTTTGTGGCGACACAGTGGACCATATCCAGACAACATACCAGAGAATGTGAAAATGATGAAATGGCTTCCACAAAATGACCTACTAGGTGATTGCCCAACTAAATTTGAATATGAAAATCTTGAATTGGTTCTTTGGGCTATCTGTCCAGATCTAGGCCCTGAATTCTCTCATTTGGAGGTTTAATGAATTGACCTTCATTGATATGTAAATTGAATTTTAATCATGTAGTATTGCTACTTTGATATGATCCTAAACACACCATGTTTGATGACTCTGTCATGTGCATGTGTTAGCGCACCACAGAGTGCGGGCCTTCATCACCCATGGCGGGACACATGGTCTCTATGAGGGGTTGTGTCATGCTGTTCCCATGTTGATGGTGCCTGTGACTCATGAACAGCCAGGCAATGCACATCGAATGGCCAGCAGAGGAGTGGGCGTAGTCTTGGATTTCCAATCCATCACAGTTGAAACTCTTCTTCAGGGCTTGAACGATGTTATCCATGACACTCGGTGAGGGTTCAAATCTACCTTACGTAGCAGTTGGGTGATTTTTTCTTTCAACGTGCATTGGTGGATTTCAGGAGGCCTGTCTCCTCCCTCTTTTTACTTGTATCAATGAAATTGATCAGCTCCCTGTTAAATTTGCTGTGCAATGCAATTGGAATCAATTTTCACTATCATCACTTGGATATATCCCAAGTGAATAAGCCCAAAAAATTGGCACAAAAAATCTTGGAACGAAAAAATATGCCCCCCTCTCTTAAACTGTATGTGTATTGTCTGTAGGTATAAAGACAACGTGGTGAAGCTCTCTGCCCTGCATAAGGACCGTCCAATCGACCCTCTGGACCTCTCTGTGTTTTGGACGGAATTTGTCATGCGTCACAAAGGAGCCAGACATCTTAGATCTGCTGCTCTTGATCTAAACTGGTTCCAGTATTACAGTCTGGATGTGATAGTCTTACTGGTCACTGTGCTGCTCTCTGTTCTCATAGTGACAGTGAAATGCATGAAGCTGTGTCTTAAGAGGATCAAAAGTAAGAGGAAACAGGAATGAAGTATGGACAGGGCCCGTGTTGTTAATGACTACACTACCATGTAGAAAATGGCAGATACAATTTGATTTCTTAGAAAAATTAAATTTAAAAAATGAGAAGTCAGAATAGAAATAACTGTTCAATGTAGGTATTGGTTACATCTATTATAATGCATTTAGCAAGCATTTGCCTCACATTACGTGAGGTGTTATACAGACTTGCATGAAAAATTAAGTTGGCCTAATATGTTGAAGGCTGTCTTGACAGGTTTTTAGCTGTAAATCAGTTGAAGACTATTTGACACAAATTCACAAATGTCAGTAACCTAACTGGATTGCTTTAAAATATACATTCATATTTTCGGTGTAGTTTATATACGCTCCAATCTAGATTTATTAAAATGCATTTTTACCCATTTGCTTTGTGGAAGTCAAGAGCTGTCACTCCAAAGCAATGTATACATGGTATTACTTAATTTTGAGTTTCTGGTGACATCTCGCACTGCTTGATTTAATCTCCCAATGTTGCTCTAAGATAACATTAAAGAAGAGGCATCTAACACAATTCTTTAGTTGTCTCATCTTTAGTTATGAAGTGTAATTTTTGGTGTTTTGTTACTTCAAGAATCTTCAAAACCTTAGCAACTGGTCAATAATCAAGGAAACATTTATTATACAGAAAATACATTATAATTTCATCCTAATCGGATTCAGACTGGTCTGATTGGGATATAAATCTGTTATCAGTGGTCACTCTTCTTGGGGGGAAATGCCACATACTCAACAGCTAGAGCCACAGCGAACGCAGCAAAGCCCCATTTGAATCCCCTCAGCAAAACGTCCGATAGAGTCACGGCTTGGGAAAATCTTCCCGCATACCGCCACGCCTCGTTTCTGCAAAACGGAAAAGGAAAAAAACAAGGGCCGTTGGTACAAGTTACTTGCAGCCAAAACATTCTAGGATCCTGACACGAAGTAATAGGTCTACATTGGGCACTTACCGTGCCCATGGATCCTTGAGACCCCTGGCAGCTAATCTCTGCTGGGTGAACTCCATTGGTGTTCCTTCCACCTTCCACTGCTTCACGTCTGGCATGGACAGCTTGCTGTGGCCGTGGTCACCTCCCATCCTAAAACAGACATGGACAAAGACGGAGAGGTGTGACTACTAATGCTGCACCTTATTCAACGGTTTGTTCAGTTTTGTATTCGAATCTTGTAAACAATGGCTACTTTGGCTATTCTTCAAAAGGTCCTTTAGTAATCTACAATAAAATGGGTATACATAACTTGGATACAGACAGTACTATGAATGTATTTTACTTAAGTGGCCTTCTGCAGAAACATAAGATCATAAATATTACCCCTGGATAAGAAGTCTCCGTTTTTCAGACAGATTATTCATGTCCCCCACATCTCTAAAATCATGTGGAGGTTTTAATAACATAAAAACATGACTTTAGTGCTTCACTACGTGTTTATATCATGCCTCAGACCCATAGTAAATAGCCACGTTAAGAACTTGGTCTTTTGGTTGGGTTATGTAACTGTATCAGCTGTCTTGATTTGGGAAACGTCTTCCCAATTGGTACAGATAACTTCACTGAAGACTCTTCTCATAACAAATAACAGTAACAGTCAAGGATAGCAGTGTTTTACTACAGTAAAGTTATATCTGAAATGTATTTTGCGTGCTTAAACGGCATTGTACTGACATTGCATTAAAGTTACAGTTTTAAGTGTTTAATTCAAAGGCAGTGCTCGTGATACTGATGTTTGCTCTTATGATGCTAGCTAGCACCTAACGATAATCACTGCAGTTCATTTTTTTTAAACCAAAAATATTAACTTTTTTCCTGGTACACAGAGTCTGAGGTAATTGCTGATATAACCTTTATGTTAAATATATAGAACTAACACCAGTTAGACAACATGAAAGTCAGTCTATCGAGCATTCGCTTTAAACAAGATTTCTGTAGAGCGTAACGTTAGCTATTTGCTGCGGTGCTAACCTTGGCTAAAAACACTTTTTGTAGACTTCAGTAAGCATTTTAGAAAAATGTAATGTTATATAAGTGTTTGGCAAGATAATGTTAGTGAGAGGAAGATACTTTTATGCATGGAAAGATATTACAGGTACCTTTTTAGTTGTTGTGACCTCTGCCTCTGCAAAGCTTTACGACAATCGTTGTTGCCAAACTGCAAGCTACGGTAACGTTTTTGGACCACATATCCTCTGGAAACGCAAAACAATAAACATGTTTTGTGTAGATGTATGATCATGGCGGGTATTATGATAAAACATTCACATACAAAGTTAGTTGATAGAAACCAACTACCTTAGGTCAAATAGAATGCATCAAAGCGAGTTTACTACAATAACAAAATAGACTGCAAGCCAAAAACGTAATAGATTTCAAGCATTTATTTAAAAAAGCAGATTAATGGCAAGTGAGTTTTTTTTTCATGATATCACATAGCAAACCACGAACAAAGGTCCCCTTACCCTTGCTATAATTGTTTTGCACTTGTAAGTTCTACGTTTCAGTTTTAGACCGGAGAAATGCATATCTGTACAAGCATAATAATATTGTGTTCTAATAAGGCTCATTCTTCGTATTGATGAAATTGAGGTGTAATTCAGAAAATATTACTATTTTCAAAATATTAATAGTTGAATTATTTAGATAATCTATATGTCAAATACTTATCTAAAAAAGCAAATCCTACAACCTCCTTTGCCATGGTTGCTTAACCGTAGCAATCCCCTTTTTATCTGGCAATGTCTTGAAATTATTCATATGTTGTTCTCCATATTGTGGCTATTATCTTAGTCTCTCCATTAGGACAAACTGTTATAGTTTGCTCTTAGGTTTGAGCAGTTCCCTCATAGTATCTAGGTTTTCTCCCTCTGGGGCTGCAGGCCAAGCACTGTGGTCTACAAAGATAAAAAAAACAACAAAACAAACAAATTAACTAGCAAATTAACTATGTGAACACAGATTATAAGGTACAGAAAAGGTGTGTTCCATGGTGTTGTGTGTACCTGGTATCTCCCACATGGAGTGATAAAGGCTTTGTCCAGCGTCTACCCTGAGGGTTGCTCCAGAGATGTAGGAGGCAGCAGGAGACAGTAGGAAACAGACTGCCGGGGAGATCTAAAGGTCACCAGAATCAGAAAGTGCTTCAGTAAAGGATCTGATTTGGTGTGTTAAAGTTGTGTTAAAACAATTGTCATTTCATACACCGTAGTGAGAGATATTGGTGCCCACACCTCCTCTGGTACTCCAAGTCTTTTTGCGGGGCTGAAGGGAACAGACATTTTGAATAGGGTTGGTCCAAATTCCTTGTAGTTCTCCATTGCGCTTTTTGAAATGATAGTACCCTAAAGTATAAATAAAATAAAAATAAATACAAACTTTGAACTCCCTCTGTACTGCTCCACCACACAATCCCAACGGATTCTCTATAAACATGCATCACGTACTGGTGCAACAGAGTTGATTCTGACTCCAGAAGCAGCCCACTCAATGGCCAGACTCTTAGTGAGGTTATCTATCGCAGCCCGAGCTGCTCCTGTGTGACTAAGAAAAGAAAGTGAGTGTGAGACAAA
Source organism: Aplochiton taeniatus (assembly GCA_017639675.1). Taxonomy (NCBI): domain Eukaryota; kingdom Metazoa; phylum Chordata; class Actinopteri; order Galaxiiformes; family Galaxiidae; genus Aplochiton; species Aplochiton taeniatus. The sequence continues at coordinate 5,656,210 of CM030189.1, forward strand.
GCTTTTGTCGTCCAAATAGTGATCTGGAGGTGCAATTGAGTGTGTGTGTGTGTGTGTGTGTGTGTGTGTGTGTGTGTGTGTGTGTGTGTCTTACGCCATGCCTGGGAAACCCTTCCACATATCAGCAATGATGTTGACTATAACTCCTCCGTGGTCTTTCATCCAGGCAGTGTACACTGTAGAAACAAATGTTACACATAATCTACACTAGTATGCGGAAAAATAGGCTTGCATACGCACATACCTTCTTTGCAGCAGTGGAAGGTCCCTGTGAGGTTGGTATCTATGACAGCTTTCCAGCCTTTGAGAGACATGTGTTCCACTGGGCTGCTGAATTGCCCCCCACCATTATTCACAAGGAAGTCTACACGCCCAAACTGCTTAATTACTGATGAGACCATGGCTTTTACCTGAAATTATATCATTTCCACAAATGAGAAAAAGATTAATTTGAAAGAGAATATTTTACAGTACTTTCAAAAGACATTGTTGGTGTTAATATCGATGTACCTCCGCCTCATTGCGGATGTTGCATGGAATTGGAGTGACTGATGCAGGGCTGGAAGGTGGGATTTTCTGTTTCAACTCCTCAGCTGCAGTCTCCAGTCTTTCCATCTTTCTACTAGAAATGACAACATTGCACCCTAGACAAATACATTAAGTAGAGTATGAGTGTAAATTATTAGATTATACGTCACACTCCCCATAAGTGATCAACGACAGCTCACTCAAAGCACAAATGACAAGTGTAAACTTTGAATCATATCTAGTTGTCGTTCTAGGTCAAAGTTCACTTTCGGAAACGTTAGTCTTCTTGGTTGCTACTAAACTCTGCAAAAACTACGTAGCGCAGAAATCAATGTAGAACACATTCTCTCCTCACCCAGTTCAAGAAGTTCAGTTGAGATTGCTTTACCGATACCTGTTCCGCCACCGGTCACTATAGCCACTCTGTTGTTAAAGAGACCCGCTCTAAACACACTGGTAGCAGCCATGTTTAATTGACTTTGCTGCGGACGGCGTGTGCACTGCCCTCTAGCGTTATAAAGCCGGCTACCGTTAGGGTGTCCTCCGAGGCTGATTGCGCAGTTCAGTGGGATATTCACCTCTTACTGGAATTGTCGTGAAGTTGTATGAGACTGATTTTAGAGTGTAACATCCTGCAAGGTAGCATGGCGTAATAAAAAAAAACAACTTTACTTCCACGTCCATTCGCCTTAAACAAGATTGTTTCTTCTCATTTTGATAACACACCCTAGGTATTCTAAAATATCAATAATGCCTAACCCAAAATGAACTTTCAAAACTAACATTTAGAAAGGACTGTATAGTAGATGTCAGTGGTATTCAAGTGAACACCTTCCTGGACGTTTCATTTAATTGAGTCCACAATATCTTCCAGAAAGCAGTGAGCTTCCTATCAAATAAACATTCCTTCCCCCAATAGTTTTCAACTATGGTATTAAACAGATAGAATAATCAAAATGCAGACACAAGATTCCCTTCCAGATGACTTTATTAAAGGATGTTGATTCAGTATCCAGGGCGGGTAAACTATACAAAATAGTCCCAAGTGCACCAGCAACTGTTGTACTGGTTTATTGGTCCTTCAGCTCCTTCAGTCGCCTGATGGCAGACTTCACTGTAACTGCTGAAGTTGTGCTGAAAAACAAGTCCACAAAAAAATAACTGTTAAGACACTACCACCTATAGCAAGTAAAGTAAAAAAAAAAAAAAAAAAGCAAGCAAGCACCAACATACTCCAAAACACTCAATACCTTAAAAATGTAATACCAATCAAACACACATTTATGAAGTGGCTTTTAGCTGCTAAACTTTTTTTTCTGGATCCCACAAAAAAACAATGAAAGCATTAGGCTGCTTTTGGTATTACATTTAATGACCAGCAATATGTTGCTTCAGACTGAGAAAGTGTACCCATAAAGACAACACAAAAACCTCTATGACCTAGTCACACTACTGTTTTCCTTTGAACTTAAGTGACAGAACGCGCTTTGGCAGCAAGGGACTTTCAGACACCATGAGAAATTAGGATTAGTACACAAATGTCATGACTTTTAGTTGGAATGGACTACCAACCATAACAGATGTCTGGAGAGACTCATTCACACTCAATGGACATTTACAAATGCACCTTTATAAGGAGTCCATTTACAACACAGCCTTGGACCCAAGCTCACTACCATGCATTGTACATTAAACTACTACTTCAAATTGAAATTCAAGGACAACTTGGGTCTAGAGAAGTGTGAAGAAAAACATTAAGAGGGGCATCAAACAGCACAAAACATGGTTCAACAATGAGACTTGGCCAATTGCCCAGGGCAAGTAGAAAGCCACGGCGAGTTAGTAAATCTGGCAAGTGGTAAAACATTTTTATACATACACTATGCATTGGTGTGGTTTCAAAGATAAAGCATAACAATTAGCTTTTAGTCTGTTTTTATTTAATAACCACTGCTGAGTAAAACAATTTGAATAGGGGCAAGTAAAAATGCACTTAGGGCAAGTCGATTTCTGCCCCACTTGCTTGACTGGTGGTGGAAAAAAACCAACATTATCATTTAACCCTGCAAGAGCAGGTACATGAACTCACTTGTACGTCCAAGCTCCTCCAGCCACAGTCTTCATGCAGGACCCACAGTGCCAGATACCCACGGCTCTCCTCTTCATCCTTGTCTAAAAATACAGAACAACAAATTCAACACAGATTCCAGGCAACAGCTGCATTGAAAGTCAAAGGATTACTAACTGTACCCCAAATATGCCTCAAGGCTTGTTAACTAATCATCGAGTGCCCCATTTTACATTCTATCAGGTAACTTACCTTGCCACAGAAGGAGCAAGTGTATTTTGCGTGCTGGCTGATCTCGATTTTCTTTACCATCTTTCTCAGCGACGCGCCATAACGCGTGCCGTACTTGCCAACAATCCCCACCTTCTTGGTACGCTTGGCCTAAAAGAAACAAGGCAATGTTAGTAACTGTGTAGAAATCACTGAAGTAGTTGTAACGGTGTACCGAAAACCGCACATCTAATCACACAAGGGCCAAGACAGTACGCAAGCTGCCTGGAATGTACAAGTTGGGGTAATAAGGTCAGACCGAGGACACCTTTGAACTAGGAAGATTATGCTTCTGCCGAGTAGTGAGACCATATTGCCAGCAACACCACATATTTTCACCCCAGGCGACAGCATGATGTTACCCAAACTACCGGTGGCTAACAGTAACTTTGAATGCTAGGCGCTAACGTTACTTACACAAACCGTATTTCTAGACATGAAAAAGGGCGTTTTTCACATTGACAGGTATTTTTGATTGCGTTTGTGAGTATGTTCATAGTTTCTGCATTTTCCTTAAAATTACGGTAAACGACTTCACACACAGACACAACACTGGCGGTACAGGTCGGAACTAGGCTAGCCTGGCCGTAGTTATATGATGGCAGCCATTGCTGCAACTACAGGAATCAGGAACGGTTCAAATAAATCCTCTTAGTTTGCTAAATGGTACGAAAAGCAGCACTAATAATTACCAGATGTGATGTTAAAATATGTTTTTGAGCATTGTGATATTTAAATGTCTCTGCTATCGCTCACATTTCAATAGATTCTAATGGATTAGAATGGGGACATTTTCGGCTCACCATGGTATCAGTGGAGACGTAGGTCCAAAGAGAGAGTGCAAAAGGCGCATGTGCAATTTACCACTGCAAAGCGCGCCGAATTATGGGACTATGAGTTCGATGTGATATTGTCGCAGAAAAATGATGACGACGTAGATTATGGTCTCTTAATATACGATGGATATGTAATCATAACTATGGCATAAGTATGTTGAGCGTGTTAAATAAATAATGCACAATGTTTTCAGAAAAAAGTCTTGGTATATGCACGTGGCAACCGTGTAACTATGGACGCTAAGGGTGGGATGCCACATGCGCAGTTAAATTGTATACAGAACGAAGGGGCATCTGCTGCAGGGAAGATCGTTCCTCCTTAACCAGTAAACATTCGTTTAGACTAACTAATGCTATGAACCTATTCAGTTTTAAGAATATTCAGTGGTAGCGCGTATTTTAATGAAAGACTACAGGCATTCTCTTCAGGATGAAACTAACACGGAAGTTGGTGCTTGCGAAGGCTAAGGCCTCTGATCTGGACAGTGTGAAGAAATTAAACTGTTGGTAAGTTTAAAAGAGAAAATAGAAAAACAGTTTTTTGTTAATCAATGCATGGTTCAAGCAATAGTGTTTCTATTTACCGTTTCCCATGTGTGCATTTTGTAGGGGCTGCAATCTGACTGATGTGAGTAACGAGCCTAAACCCACCTCCCCCAACAAAGTATATTATGAATTCTAGGTTTGTTGATAATCGCCATAATGTAATGTAATTGCTATTGCTGGGTCCTCTCCAGATATCAATATTCTCCCAAATATCCCATGTTGAAGTGCTGACACTTAGGTGAGTCTCTCTTTCTCTTGCACACACCTATAATAAAAACAAAACCACAAACAAGGAGACCATTATAGGAGGGAAAAATGCATCATATTACTCTGCGTGCTGTCTGTCCCACTCCCCTTCTCCCTAGTGTAAACAGCATTACTACACTCTCCTCTCTTGCTGGCTGCTTGTCTCTGAGTGAGCTTTACCTGCGTCGCAACCAGATCCCATGTCTTTCCGAGCTCTCGCATCTACGTCCTCTGACATGCCTGAGAGTGCTCTGGTTGGCTGAGAACCCATGCTGCGGTACTGACTCCAGCCAGTACCGGCTGACAGTCTTGCGATGCCTGCCCCGTCTTCAGAAATTAGACAATCAAGGTAGATCTTCTACGTTTCTAAGTAACCCTCATATTATTATTTGGTCTGTACCACTGTCAATTCTTGCCAAGGCAGTCTATCTGAATATAACATGTAAACATTGAAGCTTCTATCTATGCTAACATACAAATATCCCTAAGTAAATATAGAGGCTAGGGAAAATCCATAAGTCTCAATGGGCGTTAATGTTGTTCTGTGTATTCTAATACAATGAATGGATATGTCTCTTTAGTTGTGACAGAAGAGGAGCTTTCCCTTGCTCTGGTGGAGGGAGTGGAGATAATCACACCCCCAGCAACTGCGCAAATCGAGCTCTCAAACAATGGACTGACAGATGTGGAGACAGAGAATGACCCTCTGAACTACAGCATGGAAGAGACCAAGTAATGCGTGTGTGGCACATCCTGTCGATATGTCATGAATCACAAACATTTTCTTGGACACGTACATTTCAAACCACGTCAGGAAAAATCTTTTACACCTAGTAGCAAGAAGGCTAATTTCCTCAACATAACCCTTTTACCAATTTGGAATAAGACAGCACCTCTTGACAGCTGAATTATTTATTCTTTTAATATAAAGGAAAATAAGTTAATAACCAGCCACACTGACAAAACAGTATAGCAACCGGTCACGTTCACAACCATGCTAATGTTCAAGTACGTTTCTCGTGCTTGAACTGTGTGACATCGTAATTCATATTGTCATTTGCCGGGAATGGGGCCTCGGATTAAATAACACTTCTGTTCTTCCTTTGAAGTAAGATCAGGGAAAAATTGGGAATGAAACTTCTTCCCAGAGACAAGTTCCCCTCCCTTTCTTCCCCATCAACTAGAGAGGTCAAACCAACTGCCAATAAGGTAACCCACACACTCATACTAGTATTGTAAACTACAAAGCAGGAGACTAAGATTATCATTGAAGTTGCCATCGTTCTGCACTATTTCATCATGGTTATTTTTCTGTGTATGGTACTAAATTAAATGTTTTTGTGTTGATAGACTCACGCACTAGAGGCCATACTGTTGCTGCTGAAGGACCTGGATGAAGAGGAACTACGTATTGTACACACTGCAACACAAAACAAACTTCAGAAGTACACACTCACCCCTGAATCTCTACCACTCTCATTGCAGCTACAGGAGACAACGGAGGTTCAGCACTGATTCCTTCTTGGTCCTACCTTGCCCTGACAGACATGCATGCGCCAGCAATAGTCCTAATAACTTATCTGCCCTGCATGAAGATTGCGCTCAGAAGTCAGAAGTTAGTTCTACAACAGCACTTCACTTTGCCTTTTCTGAACACGATTGTATGTTTGCTACATGTAAATAAAATGTCTATTTGTGTAAATAAATAAAAACAGAAATGCAATTCATGTGTTTAATATCACTGTATACAAAAATTGACAACCAGGCAAATACAAACAGTAAGTAGTAACAACACAAGTGATACATTTACCACCATTCATTTTAAAGGTATTGTTGGTAGATGATTTAGGTTTTCATGATTTCTTCCCAGTCACAGAAGAGTTAATTCTGGGAATACTAACAGAACCAGAACCACATGCCACTTGTCTCACAGAGTGAGCCATTGTGGTAAGTAAACAACGAAAAGTTGTACAGCCTAAGGCACCATAACACACGCATCATTGACCACCACAGAGCTACTGGCCACGATAGACATTGAACCGTGAGGCCTATCCCTTCACTCAGCCTTCTCCTTCTCCAGGAAGTCGGTCAGCGTGCTTGTTTCAACAGGAACAACAAGGTACTCCACCCCATCAGCACCCTGAGAAATGATGGGTAGAGCTGTCAGTTTAAGGAAAATACAACAAATACAAGGAAGCAAGAGTACAAAACGAAGGACGCTCTTGTTAGTCGGGCTCACCTTACGGGTCCGTATCAGCTTATGGTCTCTGAACTCAGTAAGTTGAGTCCTCAGGGTGAGGTCAGAGTTGACCAAAAACGCTTCCCTACAACGCTGGTAGAAGTCCTGGAAAGACAAACCTGCACACAGACGGATGTGTTCAGACACTCATATGTTTTTTCAGTTCATTTAATGGCCAATGGGGGAATATTACGTTTTCTCTACCTGTGTAAGAGGGGTTGTCTTTGTTTTTTAGTTGAAACTCGACCAGTAGCCTGAAAATCCCTCTGTTGAAAGATGAACGCCAAAAAAGTGTTCGCAAGGGCAATGCTATTTTGGTTTCGTGTTTTCAATAAATGAGCAATGTTTTTGTTGTGGATCAACGGATATGTGTATGTGTGTGTTACCTTGCATTAGCAGTCAAGCTGCGAAGAACGTGTGTCAGGGAGGACAGAGCAAGAGCTCCAGTCTGTTGTACCAGGAGAGAGTTCTCGTAAGACGTCTCTTCGCTATAGCGGTGGAAAGTCACACACTCCCACCACAGCCAATTAAATTGGCTCTGCTTACACTGGTCCCACACTGGAGCGCACACACACACACAATTGTTTTAGTTTTACAGGTCAACTGGATACACACCTCAAGGTATATATATATATATATATATATATATATATATATATATATATATATATATATATATATATATATATATATATATATATATATATATATATATATATATATATATATATATATATATATATATATATATATATATATATATATATATATATATATATATATATATATATATATATATATATATATATATATATATATATATATATATATATATATATATATATATATATATATATATATATATATATATATATATATATATATATATATATATATATATATATATATATATATATATATATATATATATATATATATATATATATATATATATATCAACACACCTACCCAGCGGAGCATTTATATGGTCAATGGAGGCCACCAGGTGCAGATTGGGAAGTGATGCCAGCTGCCCCAGTGCACTCTGGGTCTTCTCCCCACGCAGCATAGGTCCATCAATGTTGTGTATAAGCAGGTACACGTGAAGGTCTGGACCTGAGCGTAGACACATCTCCAAACGTGTTACCATCTAAAGCTCTCTTGTGGCACGTCTCAAGGGTACACAGACGGTATTCCAAACACAACTGAGGGGAAAGAGCACTCACTGTCTCTGAGGGTTGAGGTGATGTACTGGATCTGGTCGGTTGGGTTCCGGAACGTTCCCCTGTGCTCTAGAACCTCAGCGGTCAGAGCATTCAGGATCTTTAGACGTAGACAAACATAAACCAGAAAGAAGTTTACGGGGAAAAAAGACACAATCTACAAATCCATCTTAGAACGGCATGGCCGTGTTTGGCTATGTGTGTGAGGCGTGTGTTAGTGCGGGTACTGACTGATTTGAGGGTGATGGAGGGGAAGAATCCATTGACCACCAGGTGAATTTCTTGAGAGAGCTGGGACACACGGAACTCCTCCAGCAGCACCTTCTTACTGCCCAGACCATACACCACAACACTGAAACCTAACCTTTACAAACACACACACACACACACACACACACACATACACACACACACACACACACACACACACACACACACACACACACACACACACACACACACACACACACACACACACACACACACACACACACACACACACCTTTTCATTAGTATGGCCCATGTGTTTACAAACATTAAAACAGCATCATCCCATACAAAGGCAAATCTACAGACTTACTGTAATTGCAGCATCCACTTGCTGAAGTGCTTCTGGTATTTGTTGTGGAGCTGCTTGATCTCAGAGGAGTAACATGAAGGCGTCCCTTCCAAAAGGCGGAACAATGTTTCCTGCAAACATACAGCATCATCATAGTAAGTAAAGTCATTTTGTATAAATAACATTGTGACTATGTGTGTGTGTGTGTGTGTGTGAGTTGTACCGACCCGCTCAAGTTTTGGTGTGTGTAGTCGCTGGAGGGTACGGTCCGATGTCAACACTTTGGAGCTGCCGTGAGCTTCAAAATACTCCTCAACTAGACTGGGCTGAAAGGGAGATTACAACAGTTAGAACAACAATAGCAACAGCATTGACCCACACAAACACAATCGGGCTCCATGTTAGTACACCTACCTGGTTAGGAGCCTCTGGGATACTTTTGCTCTTCTTGGCAGGAGTTTTGTAAAGAGCAGAGGACTGGCTCTTACTTGGGGTCCTGTGCCGTTTCTCCTTTACTCCACCCTTTCTCTTCCTCGCCTCTTCCTCCTCCTCCTCTTCATCGTCCTCCCCAGAGTCAGAGGGTGAGAGCTCACTGTCGCTGTCTGACTGAACACTGGGAGCTGATGACACAGTTTATTCAACCATATGAGTATGTTTACCCTGTACGTGCAGCAGCTCATGTCATTTATAGAGTAGAATTGCTCCTGGGACAGTTGCCAGCTTACTAGCAAGTCTCTTCCGGAGTCTGTGGGGCGTCGTGGAGATAAACTGTGCCTTCTTACCCTGCCAGGAAATGGGAAGAAGAAAGGGGTTGGCTGAGCAACACACAGACGCTGATGCTGTGGCAAGGCCGAAAGTCAAGGACCGGACAAGAGGGAAAAGGAGACCCCTTGTTGTTAGTTCTTCCATACAGTCTCTCTCACCTTTTGAGGGGTCCTGCTTTCATGTTCTACAGAGAAACAGAGGGAAAGAAACGTTGATAAATGAACAAATAAATAAATAAAGGTTATCAAAAAAAGGAAATGGTACCGAATTGAAGAGGAAAGGGATGGGGGAGCTAGCGGACTCACTGCTGACTGGGGCAGACTGTTCCGAGTCTGAGGTGGCACTGAAGGTCACACTTTTCCCTGGGGTCTGAGCCAATTCGTTTGCTGAAAACACAAGACACTCGTTGTTATTATTATTATTCTCTTATTTGATTTGATCAAGAATAAGCTGTTAATGGGAGTGAGTTTGTCTGTGATAGAAGAAAGGGCTGTCTATCCCACAAGTCAACCTGTTTGGGCCATTCTGTTGGAGCGTTTGCTCGTCTGGAAGGTGAACACCGAGGCTCCGGCAATTCCAGAGACACCGTCTCCTTCTGCAGAACACATATACATCATTTCATGTCCATTTTGTACATTAATGGAACATATGGTGTTGACATTTTTTTTGAACCCTTAACACACCGTCAGCATGGTCTGTTCCGAGCGCCTGGACATAGCACTGCTCATTGAGGATCTCATCTTCATCTTCATTATCATTTTGTTCTCCACCTTGTCGACTTGAAAGACTCTCGAAAGACACTAACTTTTGACCAGCCCCTGTGTTGCGACGTAAACCTAAACAACAATACAAAAGCACTTAGCATGCTGACACACCTTCCTGTTTACAGTCAAGTTTGAAGAACAATGTCTGCAGCCTACCGTCTTGTTTGTCAACAATATGTTCCAGAGCATCTCCATCACCCACGAATCTCACTTCCAGCACACTCATTCCTAAATGATCCTTGGCTAATAATTTTGTAAATCAAGCCAATAATTGATTGTACATAGAAAACCACTTCCAATTACGTTACTTTTGGAAACACAACCAAGGCAAGATAAATAAGGGCACACGGTGATGTGCAACTAGTCTAAAACAATCACTCACCCAAAGCAAATCTATTTACTGAAACATACACCGACAAAAAAAAACATATAGCAAAAGCAGACGTGTGTTTGACTCTCAGCGCGCCATCCTCAAACGTTTAAATCACGTGACATGTGAAAGTTCATTTAGTGGCCAATGAAGTTTTAGACTTCAGTAAAACATCATTTCCCAGAACACATCACTCTTCGTTAGCACAGCAAAGTGCGAAAACTTTGATTGTATGTATTTTGGTTCCGGCTATTGCACGGTGTTTCACCGATACAGACCCCTCTGATGATAAAAGTACATTGAATGACACTAAATGAACACTTTGCAAATATACAACTTTAAAAAAAGATCTATTTATTGGTTAAGCAGTGTGTATGTGTGTCAGAAAGGATTTCATCGTGAATAATTCAAAACGTTAGTTGGTCAGTTATTAGTGTAATTGTCGGTGTCCACAACGTCCAATCGATAATACGTTGCAGAATCATTCACCAGCCACGCGTTGGCGTCCATCTCCCCACTACATTGCCCTGAGAGTGGACATGGTAGACTGGATGCATCATTGCAGTTGCACATGCCTGCAAGGAGAAATCAGGAAAGAATGAAGGAGATGTAATCAGAGATACAAGAAACACCACAATAATGTGAGCAGTGATTGGCAGTACTTACATGATAGGGGATTAATGTGAGCAAGCAGCCTAGGGGGAATCTGCTGTAGTCCAATTTCCCTGAGATGGACTCCACTCTACCGTGCTCCTGGGTCATAGACAGCAGTCTGCAGATCAACCCGTTATCAAAGATGATATCAGATATCATTATCAGATAATGTGGAATATTGTGATTATTTTTTGACTTGTTGAATTTCTGATGAAATGATAGTGGAATAATAACATCACTTTAAGTCAGGGTGTCCTTCAATCATAGCATAACCAGTAGGCAGTTTTCCAGCTCCATCCAGACTGAAAATAAAAACAGTTTGTATGTTTGTTAGTAATGATTACAGTGGGTAGGCTATAGGTTGCTATATTATTAATAACGTATGCATAACCTGAGTCCAGTCCATCCACAATCAATGAGCAGCTGTTTCCGGTGAGGGCAGTGACCTATGACTCTGGTCAGAACTCTGACGGCAATGTCCTCCAGGCTGCAAGAGCCTATCATAGACTGCTGCACGTCTATGGACGGGTATACAATTAACATTATATAACGTAGGCTACACATCAATATGTGTGTCATTATATATCTACCTCTCTCAAAACCCAAAGAAACATACCATAAAAGGCGTAATTTCCTGGATGCACCTCACTCAGTTGGCCCATGTCTTTGATTGGATGGCTACAGGAGGGGGTTGAACCGATGCTGGACTTGCAGGTGATGCCAACAGTCTTAAGTCTGTAAAGAGACACTCACAAAGGCTTGTAAAAGCATTTCATGTTTTTAACACTCAAGACCGTCTCTGTGTTTTTTTAATGTTAAAAAAAATATATGTAAACGAGTTCTTACTTATCCATGAACATCAGCGTGAATGTGGTGGTTTCCTGGGCGACGCCCTGTATTTGCTCCACCCCTCTGCAGTTATAAGTGTTTCCACAGTGGGCATAGACACCGGTGAGCTCCACTCCGTCAGTCTCAGTGATAGCTTGAGCCAATTCAAGCGCCTCTGGCTCCGAGTGCAGCACACCCGCTATGGAACACAAAGTGACCTTAGCACTTTCTAGTGGGATATTGTAACATGGCAATGGCCCCCCATGTCTCACCTCTCCCATTGCCACAGTCCAGTTTCAGCCAGACATGCCACTTCCGTCCATTTTTCAATGGCTTCTTCCTGAGTTGCTCCAAGGCATCGCGGTGATCCAATAACACCTGAAATAGGTTCAGCCTCTCAGACAGAGCGGCACAACGCTCTACCTACACAGACAAAGACACAGGTGCACACACACACACAGACACACACACACACACACACACACACACACACACACACACACACACACACACACACACACACACACACACACACACACACACACACACAGAGTAAAGCTCATAGTATAGCTGTGTCTGAAACCAGGAAACCTCCATCCAACAAAACACGTGACAATTTGGATCAAACCAGTCATTTTAACTTCTCATCAAAAGTAAAAGTCAACTCAGCTAAGAGGTTTCAACCTGGGAGTGCTTATACTCCACTATTCGGGAATTTGATAGGACGAACGCTTATACAATTGTGAAAGTAATGTACCTATATTGCGTACTGAATGGAAACAAAGATGAGGTGTTAATATGCTATAAATTCAGCCCAGCCAGGTAGAGGAATGAGTAACGGTCGGCCAGTGTGGTGTGACCAAGAGTACCTTATCAAGCGGAACAGAGTAAGCATACAGGATGTCATCAAAGCCATTGTCTGCATAGAAACTGGCTTCTGCCAGAGTGGAGACAACGATACATCTCCGAGATCCACCGGTCATTATATCAGCACACTCACTGGGGACACACACATACTCTCAATGAATGCTATTAGTGCCACATTTACGGGGGAGGAAACAGTGTACGCGGTAGTGCACCATCTTACAGAGTTTTGTGGGTCTTCATATGAGGTCTTAGCTGGACCCCCAGCTTCTTACAGCGCTCCCTCATCCTCTCAGCATTGCTCTTCACTATGTCCACATCCACCACCAGAGCAGGGGTGTAGAGAGATGATATAGGGCCCCCCTCCATAACTGCGCGCGTGCAAGTAAACACACACGCGCGCGCAGACGTATGCACGCGCATGGACATGCACAGAAAGCAATTAAATTATTGCACATGACTTCATTTATTCAACTATGAGAGATCTCAGAAAACACTGATAAACGATTTGCAACTGCAGAGTAGAACAAATTCCTACAGAATATTAAAGTATAATCCACTGCACTGGATTTACTCTTACCTTCCAACTTTTTTTTATCAACCTGACCACCTTTGAGCTTTCAGAGAAACAAAACAGCCCGTATACTTAGATCGATGTTTGCCTGTTTTCTACGGTGTCCTTGCATGATCAAACAGCGCCCCTGCAAACGTTTAATATACTGTCAATGCTGCAAACCCAACAGATTTGCTTTATTCATGCTATCGGAAACATTACATGGACCCCCTTGATTTTCATTCGGGGAGCAGTGTTACAATCGTTGTGTCTCTCTCCCGTTATTCGCTCATTACATCACAGACATTTAGTTAATCTGCTTTAATCAATCACGGTATCATACATTTAGACCGAGTGAAATAATTTATTTGGCTTATGTAATGTGAATGTATGAGTTACGAATTGGCCTATTGTTAGTCCCTACAGATGGGGTAAAGTTGGCAATGCCCTACAGAATGTGTTGATGACCATTGCACTGCCTCTAGTAGGCTGTTGGTAGTGTCCTAATTGGTTGGATGGTTTCATTCACCTGGTCCTGCTCAAAAAAGGTCTGCAATTCCTAAAAATTTCACCCAGATGTAAGTAAATTAAACGTGACAGTGCACCTATTTTAGTAGTTTTATACAGTTTTTGGAACCCTATGTGATGGAATTTAGAATCACTTTTTTGGTGTCAAAATGTATTTGCACTTTTAATGCGTAGGCTACACACTTTGAAACATGCTCACACACATTGGCATGCACACAAACAGGATAACACAACATAGATCTGGATTCACATCTGCTGTTTTTTTATTAAACTTCATGTTTACAAATGTTTTGTTCATCGTATTTTCTTTAGGTTTCAGGTGTATGCTGTGTGTAAGCTTTTTTTTGGTAAGTTAGGCGTGTGTCTGTATGTATGTATGTGTATGTGTTTACTGTATTGGAATATGGGTGCACACATATATGTGATAATACATTTTTATTGAGGAATCAACTCTGGCACCATGTATGTAAATGATTCCCTGAATCGGTACAACTGATTTATTATTTTTTTTTTTACATAGCACCTTTAGTGTAAATACTGACTCTAGTGATAGGACTGCATAACAGCTTCTTTTTTTGCATAACAAAAACAAAAACAAAAAATAACACCTAGAATTTTACTCCAACACATTCAATATTAGTACACCCCATTTTGTTTTCTTTAGTTTTAACTTTTAGAGTGTTCGTTGGTTGGTGGCAACTGCCATAGAATAAGAATGAATCAAACAGACATTCCCATTTCAATTATCATTCAGCCTATATGTAACCTTTAGATGTCACTACTTGGAACATGTTGATTACTAGAACCTAGTACATTTTTACCTAGTAAATCACAATTGTGTTTTTGTCTCAGTGCTTAACACGAGCATGCTCCATTGTGCCAATGCCACCACACTGCTGATGCATGTAGACAGGTTGATTGTCTCAGGACCTACGCATTCTAATACTATGGCATCGAGAGGCTACCCCCCCCCCCCCCCGCCCCCCCTTAGCAGATCCAGCGGATGAAGCGATCAAAGAAGGAGGGCTTGGTGAGCGCCGCGTAGTCGTCTCCCTGGAAGATGGCTGAGGTGTCTCCCAGCACCACTTTACGCAACACGTCCTGGTCTGTGTCGCTGCCCATGGCCAGCACGGTGGGGACGCCCTCCACCCGCCGCATGGCCGACACGCCCTCCTCCAGGCTCTCGCTGGCCGTGATGCCGTCGGTGATGAACACGAACGACAGCTCGGCGTTACGGCGCGCCAAGCGGCTGCCCTGGAACACACAGACAGGCAGACAGACACACACACACACACACACACACACACACACACACACACACACACACACACACACACACACACACACACACACAATATATGACATAGATTTGAATCCAAACAGAATTGCAATGTGAACTGACACACTCTTACTTCATGCCATGTTCAAATTGCGGTTGGAAGTTTATCCAGTGAGCAAGGGTGTCTCTGTCTGTGAAGGCGTGCATGCACCTACCTGAGACAACACCAGGTTGTTGACAGCATGTATGATGGCACTGCCCAAAGAGGAAGAGGAGTCCATGTAGTTCATCGCGGCCAGCGAGTCGGCTATCACCGTCAGGTTATGTGTGAGCGCAAACTCCACCTTCTGCTCCGCCTGGCTGCCGTACTGCAGCAGGGCAATGCGGGCGCGCCTCTCGTCGGAGGGGCCGTTGGACAGGGTGAGGCGACGGGCCACGTTCTCGATGAACTCCTTGGCCCGCCGATGGTTCTCCAGCCCCATGCGCTCGGAACCATCCAGCATGAAAACCAGGTCCACCGGCCGCTGGACACAGCTGGCCACAGCAGGCTCTGAAACAGACAGACACACACACACACACACACACACACAGTACAAAAAGGGCAGACAAACACATTAGAAAAACACATTTTTAAAGCACAGCAGCTTTGCAGGTGGAACATCAATCACATTACAGACACAACCGATACGTTCATGTTCACCATCAGCAATGCCTAGCTGAACTAGATTGAAACAATAAAGAACGTGTCACTTTGCTGCACTGTTTATTTTTCTTGAAAAAACAGAAAATACATTATTTTAAAAAAAGAAAAAAGTAAAAATTCAAATATTTCTGATATTTAACATCAGCTTCTATTGCAGTCGCAGACAATAAAATACAGTTACGTTTCTTTCCAAGAGCCCTTATTTGATAACAATTTCAAAAGATCAATCAAGTCTAAACAAAAGCCATGGAACATGTACATTCAAAGCCCTTTCAATATAATAACTAATAATTCCTTCATTATAATATGTCAAAGCATACTGTTAAGGTAAAGTCTGCACTACTCTTTAAACGTAACCACAGCCAACACAGTTTGATCATCCAACACGTAATGCCACTTTGATCTGTTACCGCGGAGATGTGCAAAACTGCAAAACAACATTATACTGTGGGATTCATCATGTTAAGGGTTCACAGTGGAAAGGAGGCTTCATTCAAGCCACTGTACAAAGCTCTATGAATGGCCCTATACAGAGCTGTGTGTGAGCGTGTGTATCTGACAAACAGATGACTTCAGCTTTCCACCAAATGGAAAACCTTCATTCCAAAGGGAGGGGGTGATATGTATCCTGTTTTAACCGTCATAGTTTTAATAATAAACAACATCAACTTTTAAATAATCAGCCAGAATATTAGACCTTACTATGAAACTGGTCTATCGCCTACAATTGGCTTTTGTCAAATTCACGTTCAAGCTTATATATTTTCTTCTTTTGTACACGATCTTATTACTAAACTGTGCAGCTGGACAATTCTAAAGTGCTAGTACCTATTCTAAGACCAGCAACAAGCCATAAGCTAAGACTATTGGCGATCCTCCTAGGGCGAAACATCCTTGGCATGCTAGTCAAGAGCTGGCGTGGCAGGAGGATCATTAGCAGAGTCCTATGGCTTTGGCCGGGTCTCCCATAATGTCTCCGTAGACTCGTTTGAAGGAGTCGATGAACAGCTCGGTCCACTGCTGCCTGTCCCCTCCCTGGGCCAGCCTGGCTCTCTGGGCAGTGTAGGCCATGGTCGCCACCCCGACCCCGTACTGGTGCTCACTCAGACCGCTCAGTAGGCCGGCCACACCCTCCACCGTGGTGGGCACCGAGGGAGGGCTGCCCTCCTCTGCCAGCGGCTGCCAAGGGGGAGGGGCCTGGCCAGCAGATGCGCCCCCTCCTGCAAGAAGGGTGCGGAACAACAGTGGGCGGACTCCCACAAACACGGCGCATCAAAACAGCCATAAGGTTGCCACAAAATGGCCGACTGAACACAACACAGGAACACTTGTCTTTTTCTTTAGTGTTACTTTCCTGCCAGGGGGAAGGGAAGCTAATGCGCTACAGGACCAATACGTTTGTGTGTGCATACAAACGGACATTAGCCGAGACCAAGCCGAACTTTTCCTAAAGTAGACTGCCATGCAGAAAGAAAATCCCGCCTGTCCCGGGAGTCATCAAAGCCCATTTTAACGTTTCAACATGGCCTCACCTGTTTTACACGGAAGGTCGGGGCAAATAATGACTGGGTCTGAAAAAAAAGACAGAAAACAGAAAGACAGAGACAACCGTTAGTTCTTAAAGCGGTAGGCTTATACCTATTCTTTAAGAATGTCCATTGGACATCAGTCTTGCATGAACCTGTGTGCTCTTTGTCCCTGCTGTGTTTACCTGGACACAGCACCGTCTCGATCTTGTCGATGAACTCCTCGGCCACCAGGTCAGCGAAGCGCCTCATGCCCAGCACCCTGCCGTCCCTCTGACAGGCTATGCTCTTCAAACTCTCGTTCTCCTCCAGCTGGTCGAACATGTCGCCGATACCGATGGCACTCACGTCCACGCTGGGATCACTGCGCACGCGCGCACGCACACACACACACAGTACACACACACACACACACGCACGCACGCGCATGCACGCACGCACACGCACACACACAGCGAGACACAACGAAGGAATCGTCAGCTTCGACAACCAACCTCCCCTTGTAAGACCCCGTTCTGTGCAACGGCAGCCCCACCCCAAAACACCACAACCCCCCCGAGGACCTGCAGAGGTAAGTGAGCAGGGAGTCGTCGTCTCTGGGGTCAAAGCGGCCGTCGGTGATGACCACGACGGTCACGTTGGCTTTGGCTCGACGGCTGTCTCGGATCAGGTTGTCATAGGCGTACTTCAGAGCAGACGGGGTGAAAGTCCCGCCGGCGATCCACTCCAAACGCTTCACCGCATCCTACGATGGGTGAGAATGTGCTCGTTTTCACTTCTTTCGGAAAACAGAGGGAAAGGAAAAGGAGAAAAGGCAGGGAGCGACTGAGTGTGTGCTGCACCTTGAAAGCAGACAGCGAGTCGATCCTGGAGTCGTTGAGACGGATGGCCTGGAAGGTTCCGCTGTGGCTGTACTGTACAACTCCCACTCTCGTACCTGAGGATGGAAATACTGGTAAACACGCTGCAACAAAATAACTGTATATGATGGTAAATGTGTGTGTGTGTGTGTGTGTGTGTGTGTGTGTGTGTGTGTGTGTGTGTGTGTGTGTGTGTGTGTGTGTGTGTGTGTTTGTGGATAGGGGGGTGTTGGCTGGTATACCTGTCTCTGAATTGGGGTCCTTAGCCATGGACCCCAGTCGGTTGATGGTGTTGATGACAAAGTTCTTCTCCAATGTGAAGTTGGTCAGACCCACTGACTCAGAGCTGTCAATCACAAATACAATGTCCAACGCCCCGCATCGCTTCTCGCAGTCTGCAGTGAGACACACACACACACACACACACACACACACACACACACACACACACACACACACACACACACACACACACACACACACACACACAGAGTTGGTCGACTAAATAACAAACAGTCTTGCATGGCATGTTGTACTAAGTGAACTCGCTCACCACAGCAGCCACACGTCTCTCGGATGTAGTTCATGACATCACACTCCTACAAACATGGCAGAGACACACTCCTGTTATATACATATATAATCAACCTATTATCAATTATCGCACTGAAAACAAGACGAAACATTTCTTACTGTAAGACCGGGATCTCCCTCGGGGCCAGGATCGCCCTGTTGCAGCACAAATTCAACAAAACAAAATGTCACATTATACAGTTTTGACAGGAGCTCCGAGATCAAACTTTGTTTAAGAAACGAGTTTCTCCAGTTTGTACACAAACACAGCCTTCGGTCGGTGTGGTCTGGCTTGCGTGTTTTAGTTGAGCAGAGGCAGCTGACGCAGGTCACGGCTCAAACAAGGTCAGACGGGAGCCGGGGTCTGCTTTTGTTTATATCTATGGCGGTGTTTGTTTATAGCGCCTACTCACGTCTCGTCCACTCTCTCCTCTTGGTCCTCTAGGGCCCGGTTCCCCCTGAGATCCTGACTCTCCCTGTTGAAACACGTAGACACGCGGCAACGCACTGTGAGGGGGGAGTGCAGCGGCCCAGACATGACAGTATGGTAGCATAACCCCCCACCCCACCCACCCCCCACCCCCACCCCATCCTACAGCATTGTGTGAAAACAAACACACTGAAAGAGTTCAACGCACCGGTTCTCCTGAGGTTCCTTTGACCCCGGGGCCTCCCTTGGGTCCGCAGTCCCCTCTGCCGCCCCTGGGTCCAGAACTGCCCTTATCTCCTCTGTCACCCTGTCAGTTCACCCAGAGAGAGATTCAACCCTTTCATTAACTCTCTGTGTTCCTGTATACCAGCCTTTTTATTTCAGAGAGTGACAGAGTGAGTGTGTTTTTATTTTTGTATCACCGGCTCTCCTCTTGGTCCTGGGTAACTGAAGCCAGGTCTTCCGAGATCCCCCTAAGGTTAGAAGGGCGTGTGTTGAGCATTTTGAATTGCAATGTGCTGAGATAAAAGGTGTTCACACATATCTAGACACACATACGTTCTCTTTGATTTGACACTCTGAGGCACACACACTCACACTCACACACACACACACAGACACACACAGACACACACACACACACACACACACACACACACACACACACACACACACGCATGCGCAACCATAAACCTTTGGTCCAGCTTGTCCAGGGTCTCCTCTTGGTCCAGAGTCTCCAGGATCTCCACGAGTACCCTAAACAGGCCGCAAACAGTCGTCAGTCACCGTAGTAACCATATCTACACTGACAGCAGCACCGACATGACGCAACGTTTTAATTTCCTAATAACATAACACGATCCGCAACTTTTTTCCTTCAGATTAAAAAATAAAACTGTGCTTCGAATGAACTTTGACCTACGTTTCTCCCTGGTTCCCCTGACGCCCCTGGTGGCCCCCTTGGCCCTGGCAGTCCATTGTCGCCCTGCATAAGAAACAAACACACACAGAGGTGTTAGGACACCCAGAGTGACCTGGTCCTGCGAATGATATGTATAGGGTACACAACCCCTGACCTGTCTCCTCACCTTAGTCCCTTTGTTTCCTGTTTCACCTGCAAGTCCCCTCAAACCCTCTGGCCCCGACTCACCCTGAAACACAAAGTCCAAACCAACCTAACGTGTGATGGACTATGCGGAAAAACAAACATTTATGTCCGTCCAAATACATTATGCAACCGAAGGGATACAAAGATGGCTGTAAAGAAATGTAAATGTAAATGTATGGTATTGTCACTTTGGTAAGATTTGTGAACAGGAATGAAGATGGGAACGTGGAATCGATATGTAACCTTGTCTCCTTTAGGGCCGTTGGGGCCCTGACTGCCCTTCGGTCCAAACTCTCCTCTTCTCCCCTAGAGTGCAACGTGAGAAAACAACCGATGGATACAAATACAACACAGCAACATCTTATCTTATCGAGAGCGTCCTGACAACATCAAGATGATGCGCGAGGCATTCGTACCAGTTCCCCCTTGGATCCTGGGCCTCCAGCTGTTCCCTAAAGAAAAACGAAACGGATGAGGAAAGAAGACAGGTGCTGCGCTCTACAACACAAAGCAGTAAATGTCTTTGTGTTTTGAAAACAACCAGAGTCTTACCGGACTTCCTTTCAGGCCAGGGAAGCCAGGTGAGCCAGGACTTCCTCTCTCGCCCTGCGGAAGAAACAGACCAGGTTTAACCTTTGACCTCTCCCCTATCACTATGCCACTGTATTGCAAACACCCATGGGGCGGCTACATAAAGTACCTGTGGACGTGCACGGCACCGAATCCCGTGTTCTGATTGGTACAGAGAAGAAAAGCGTCACTTTCGACTTACCTTTGGTCCGGGATCTCCGGAAGGGCCGGATGGGCCTGTTCTTCCTGGACGACCTGAGTCTCCCTACACACACACGCACACACACACACACACACACACACACACACACACACACACACACACACACACACACACACACACACACACACACACACACACACACGAAAGAGTTAGATTAGCTCCTCAGTTGTCTGCAGTGAGGGATGCGATTGTAGGGTGATGGTTTGCAATTCCCATTACCTTCTCTCCATCAGTACCAAGAGGACCACTTTCCCCTACGTCTCCTGGGTGACCGTCGGGACCCTACAATATAAGAGCACGTTGTCACATGGACCACGACACATGGCATGTATGCACAAGGATGATCCAACCGTGTGCTGGGTGTTAAACAGCACAGCGGCACGTCACCTTACCCGGTCACCTGGGTCACCTTTGCAGCCAGGGGAACCAATGCGCCCAATTTTACCCTGAGAGAAAGCGAGAGATAGAAATTCATACAGGCTACACAACAAGCACAAACAGGCAACAGATAAAATGGGAAGTCCCCATGATGATTTGTTTACAGATGGTTGGGTGTGAAGACAAGGCTCTATGGCCTGTCCCTTCTCAGCTTCCAGCTACAATGTCCTCTAACAGACGAACAAACTAACTAGCTAGCTAACTAACGAACTACTTCTTGAATGTTTTTTTTACCTTCTGTCCATCCGTCCCGTTGCGCCCTGAGAGGCCAGCCACACCCTGATGAGGAAGACGCAAGATCAAGTTGTGAACGAGGCAGAGGCCAATCAGCATTGAGAAAGCGTGTTGACTGACAGATTGGCCGTCAAATGGCAACACCATAAACGGGGAATGACTTACCTTCTTGCCCTCAGATCCGATCTCGCCCTGTAGGCAGAGGAGAACATCACGTGACAATCACTCCGTTTTCACGCAACATATCAACATCTCAAGAGTCACAGTAAGCAACGTCCCCAGGGAACACACACTCAAATATTATACAATATCAGACACCTCCTCATAGAATGAAGTTAATAAAACCACAGATGGATTGTCTCACCTTCTCGCCTGGTAGACCAGTCTCTCCCTACAGAGAAAAAGCAGGAAAAACAGTCAGCTAGTGGAACACTGAGCTTAACGAGGACACAGACAGGACGTTATGGAGGACACAGTCTCAGAAGGGTGAAGCCTTGCCTTGACACCAGGCTGTCCGATCGGCCCCTCAATACCAGGGTCTCCTTGACGACCCCTGTCTCCCTTCAGACCAGGGTCCCCATTGTCTCCTTTAGCTCCCTAAAATAAACACACGTAAGTCGGGGAGAAAACGGGTGTGATAGGATGTACAACATTTGTGTATATGAATGTGTATGTGTGTGTGTGTGTGTGTGTGTGTGTGTGTGGGTGTGGGTGAGACTCACTTTTTGGCCCCTGTGGCCTTTTGGACCAATCGGCCCAGGCGTCTCCAGGCAGGTCACCTTGTAGCACTGGATCATGGGACAAAAGAAAGAAATTAGCATGATGATGATGATGATCATCATCATAACCATTATGACACTCAAATTGGGAAATTTGTTTCGGAGACACCTCACCTCTTGGTATGCCAGGTGAGTCTGTAAACAACAAACAACAACAGCAGTTAGAAATGAATCCAAAGATAAATCCCTAATTATTTCCCCTGTTAGAAATACGTGTAGAAAGATGCGCGTTTCACCATGGTTTTAATGATGCGGTCGATGGTGGCCGTATGTATCTCCGCTCTGCCCTGGCTCAGGTCCACAGCCATGAACTCCCTCCGGTACACGGTGGCGGGGGAGTTGGCGATCTCCCTCAACCCTGTCTCGTCGACGTTCCGGGAGGCGGCCACGACGAACATGCGGATGCCCTCGTCCCGGGCCCTCTCGGCCGACACCTTGATGCCCCCACACGGGTTGCCCGTCACGTGACCGTCCGTGATGACCACGGCGAACCGCAGCGCCCTGGGGTCGGACGGCGCGCGCAGCATTTCCTGGGTCATGTTGGTGAGGGCACAGTCGATGTAGGTGCCCTTCCCGAAGTAGCGGATCCCCTTCACGCCCTATCCACAGAAAAGGAGACAACAACTGTCAACCATGCCTCTATTGATTTCTATTTGAGTGTGGGCCTTGATAAGTGTGTCTAGCTTCTAACCTGTATGAAGTCAGCCTTGGGTCCAATGCGACTGAACACCCTTTGTGTCTGGGAGAAGTGGAGTCCACCCAAAGCCCAGCGGATTTTCACCAGGCCCTTATATTCCACGTCCTCAAGACGGTCTGCAAATCTCTCTGTAAAGGTCTGCATGCACGAGGACATCACACATGCACACACACACACACACACACACACACACATGCACACACACACACACACACACATACACACACACACACACACACACACACACACACACACAAACATATCAACAGTGGCCTACTTCATTCACAATCTACACAGACAATAAAATGGGGTAAAGAGTCAAATTCTTACAGTTAATTAGGCTTAGTTAAAAGATTCAAACTCTTAGGGTTAGTTAAAGGTACCTTGATGCTTTCAACCAGTGATCCTGGAGGTGGCTCCTGCAGAGCGATAGTCTCAGACGTGTCAATGGTGAAATAAATGTCTATAGGGCACTCATGCTTCTCTGTGGGAAAAAAAACACCAGCATATGTTAACATAAATTCTACTAAACATATGGGCTCTTCTGGCTAACACGGTTTGTAATTATGGAACTACAGTAGTGCGTGTGATTGATTGAATCGACGATCAGGAACACTCACTGTTACATTCAGGGACTTGGGCGCGTGTCAGCCCTCCAAACAGGAAGCAGAGCGCAACGACCTCTAACCCCAGCATCTTCCTCTCCTGTCTGACAGAGAAACTAAAGTAAATGGCCACCATTTCATGTCTGCAATTTGTTTCCAGTGACACTTATCTCAAACTTTCCCCAGGAGAGAAATAGACCGGGTAAGTCTTGTCCATGGAGGAAATGCAGAAACAGAACGGTATGAAGAAGACAGCTGTGTATTCTGTCAATCTGTATCTTTGTACAAGGATTAAATGAACTGAAATATCTTTAAAAAACCAGATCCAAATTCATCAAATATGGAAAGGGGGACCTGTGTTGATAATGTCATGAAATACAAAAGCTTTGGACAATTCCGACCTGGGCAAATGTTACAGGCCTCCAGCCTCCAACAACCATGATGTTGAAATGGCACAGAGGCCTATAAGAGACCAATGAATTAAAATAAAAACTGTAATTTACGCTTGCCAAAAAAAGATTGCATTTGCCAATTAGGACATAGCGACAGCAGAATTGCAGACAGTCTAAGGTAGCGAAGGTCACTGACGGCCCTAAAACATGAATTAAGATAGATTATCCTATAGACTTTGACTGCCATGCTCGGGAAAAAAAATACCTTATTATATAAGTATGCCTTATTTCCTTCCAAAAATGCAACTATGTTCAGTTTGCACATGGAAATAGTATTAGAAAGCAACCATCAACCCCCATCACCAGGGGGGAGGACACATGGAGCCAAAGAATCGTGTAACAGCTCTGGGAGCATCTCGAAGCAATGTGAAATAGTATTAGAAAGCAATCATCAACCCCCATCACCAGGGGGGAGGACACATGGAGCCAAAGAATCGTGTAACAGCTCTGGGAGCATCTCGAAGCAACGTGAAAATCCAGTATTTTCTAAAACCAACAGGTGAGAAAACAGCACCGCTCACCCATCAAAGCACGTGACAATTTTACAAGCAGAAAACACGGTTTCCCAGAAACGCACACTGTTGGCCCACCACTGTCAAAACTTAACTTGGCTGGACCTAGGTTCCAGGCCTAGGGGAGACTGCTTAATGAATACATTACACTGAAAACCCTGAAATGTGAAACTTTGTAGAATAGATACCCTACTCTTTGACTGATAAATTGCTTAGTTGTTACTACATTAAGATTGGCAATCGCCCTTCCGTTTAACATGTTTTGGGTGAAGGCGTCAAGGTTTAGTAGCAACATGCCGATAACAATTTTTGATCAAATCCCTTGAAAGCTGTCTTGGATTTTAGTGTAACGTGCTCATTTTAAGGTTTTCAAAGCTGCTCATTAAAGGACTTCACTATATAGGATGTTTAACCTTATTTCTTTGTCTCATATTTGTACCAACCCATCCAGAAAGTGTGTACCGTTTAACTGCAATGCTAACCGCTAACTGATAGTATGGAAACTAATGGGGTAGTCTATAGCTTAGGGCGAATGACTTCTAACGCAAGAACCCTCATGCTAAGCTATCCGCCATAGATTATCAGTCAACCGGTTAGCATTGTTGCTAAATGGGAATACGTAAAACTCGAAAACATTCCCAAAAATTCAGAAACTATCTTCACGAGTAGGGCCAACTCCGAGAGAGAGAGAAAGAGAGAGAGATAAGGAAATGTGGCAAAACATCATAGTGAACTATTCCAGTTGACCACACTGGTCCATTATTTTGTATTTTGTGTCCCCCTCTAGCGGACAGCCCCGGGTATAGTAATTCGAAGGGCCGACAGCAGAAGCGATGGTTCAACATCTAGGACAACAT
>CM030189.1:5691896-5694396 GCA_017639675.1 Aplochiton taeniatus
GCCAGGCGAAAGGGGGGAGGAGGAGATGTGGAAGCAGAGGAGGAAGGAGGAGGAGGAGGAGGAGGAGGAGAAGAGGGGGGGTTGGGCTGTAGTGGAAAGTGGGCTAGGGTTCAGATCATGACAGAGGATGGAGAAAGGAGTGGAGAGAGACACGGCTCACACGGCTGTGCTACTATCTGGAAAGCCAGTGGTTGGCTTCCCCCTGCATCCTTGGGTGTCACTGCCTCCACTGGAAGCTGAGAGGCCGGGGGATGGGGAGGGGGGAGAGGGGGGCGGGGGTGAGATGCAGGCCAGACGCTCGGCGGGGACCACCGGCTATTTGGGCTTGGGCCGTCGACGTTTGTGGGAGCGCGGGGATCACAGGGGAGGATCTATTCCAGCTATAACATTTCTGAGGTGAAGGCAAGGTCTCCCCCCGCCCCCCTCACCCCCCACCACCACCACCACCCCCCCCATCACACACACACGGAGGGACGGGCATGCCAATCCAAAGCCCCTCCACGGCTGGGCCCTTACCGGTCGTCCCTCGGGCCCTCGGTGACCTTTGGCCCCTTTAGGTCCTTGTCTCCCCGGAAGATTGTTCTGTGGGAGAGAGAGAGAGAGAGAGAGACAGCCAGGGGGAAAACGTAAGTGAGGGGGGAAACACACGTGCCACGACAGGTTCCCAGCAGAAACATTCATTCATCCGTCCACCTCTCCTGAACACGCCATCCCCCTACACATCGGCCATGGCGGACACTATGACGACAGATCATTGGAAACCATTTGTAACGTGCAAGTGCTGGGGGGGAGGGGGGGCAGCTGAGAACGGGGAGGCAGTGTCGGGAATCCTGGGGGGTGTTTCCCAGGAACCATGGCCTCGACCGGAGTGAGGATGCACTGCCTACACACAGCGCTGTTCTCCAGCTGCCAACGGGCTCCAGCGGCCAAGCAGCTGCGCCGGAACGTTCCCCGGCTAATCGGAGTGGCAGGGGAGAGGCCGGGGTCGGGACGCGGAGATGTGACTTAGTCTGGGAATTTCGCTGGCGAGCAGTCGTTTTAGGCACCCAACTACGGGCCTATTTCCGTGTTGAAGAACGTGTGGTCAGAGGACCACTGGTGTGTTGGCCGTGGGGGACCTGGCTTCAGATCAAAGGGGGTTCTACAGCGGAATTAAGGCCACCACCAGCTGCGATCCATTTGGAATGCTGAGGTTTTCCTGCTTCCATCCCTGACTTGTGAAAACATTCGTCTTCATTCCTGGGGCGTTCAAAGGGGCTCTGCTGACATCAGTGAAGCCCAATGGTGACACACCGCGTTAGGGAGAAACAGACCCGAGCTAGGCACAAATCATCTCCCCTTTTTGATCTCACCGTTAACGGATGACAACCATATGGATCATGTCTGCAGTGTGTGTGTGTGTGTGTGCATGCACAAACAGGGGAGATTGACAGAGAGAGAGAGAGAGAGAGAGAGAGAGAGAGAGAGAGAGAGAGAGAGAGAGAGAGAGAGAGAGAGAGAGGGAGAGAGAGGGAGAGAGAGAGAGAGGCGTATTGTGTGCCTACAAATGTGTTCTAACTGAACATAATGCTGGCCACCTGGGTTTTAGAGTGCACACATGCATGGCTGCGAGCGCACCAGTCAGTGCACGCACACATACACACACACACACGGATCCAATTACCACATATTTTTGAAACTTCAAACAGTTGAGTGATATAAAACACGGCCCGCAACTTTGAGGACGTCACACACACACACACACACACACACACACACACACACACACACACACACACACAGCACATCATTGTCGTTAATCCGGTGTCGTACTCGGAGGAGGCCTCTGTTAAAGATCCGGTGATACCATTTCAAACCCCGCCGAGGTGAAAGGTCATAGGTCAGCCTGATCTATCTACTCCCCAATCCCCTCGGACACGCCCCCCCCCCCCCCCCCCCCCCCCCCCAACCCCCGACCCCCCAACCCCCCACCCCCTGGCCAAACATACCGTGAGCGTCTATAGCTCCATTAAGTGTGAATCTGGGGCTTGCAGTTGCTGGTGGCCATGCATGTGGGTGCGTGCAAAAGCCAACCCCATTCGCTCCAAGCGTTGGGGGTTGCGGCTCTTGCAGTGCGCCTATCCCACCTTACCTTCGGGCTAGTTCAAAAGCTGGAGGCCGGACATACCACAGAACTACCACCCGGTCCAGATGAGTGGCTGACTAGCGGTGCCAGCCATGACCTGGAACTTAAACCTAATCGGAGCGCCGGAGGGCCTCGACCGTGGCCAAGACCCAGGGGCCACGACGCTTAGCATGACGGAAAAGGCCAAACATATGTGAAGGAATGTTTAGGCAACAGAAACATGAAGCTGAAAGTATGCGATTGTTTCAAAGTAAACATAGCCAAGGTGACGGAGGGGTTAAAAGTATTGCACACAAGGGGCTGTGCAGTCATACACACTCCAACAGCAAAGAAGAAATGAGGTCCCTCCATATTCCCCCTCATTTCCTGGTAGCC